>VVHJ01056546.1:0-15556 GCA_015107715.1 Tylochromis polylepis | reverse complement strand
GTGATATAGTGGTGATTAAAATGTGTTTACAATTTGCAAATTGAGAATTCATCTCATAAGTCACGGCACACTGCTCTTCCCCAATCAGCCACCCGAATAACTTAAAATTATCGGTACTGATATCGGCAACTGGCCCTGTATTTACTTGGTATCGGATCGGAAAGGAAATCGGTGGTATCGCACGTCACTAATCTAGGCAGAACTCACTGTTGCGCCTCTCCATTAATCAGTGAGTCGTAGGTGAACATGAAGCCTCCGTGTGGACAGAGCAGCAAAGTGTTGCTTACATTAGACACTGGGGAGGATTTTGTAGGTCTCCTGTGTAAAACACACAGAACAGAGAAAAACGGATGTAAAGTAAACGTGAAAATGGAGAATGGCAAGGATCAACCTTGATTCAAAATAAATCAATTATGAATGGTTTGACTACTGTTACCATCTGATATCCATGCCAAACTTCTATCATATATATGCTTTAACAAAAAAGCTGACCCTGTTTGACTGTGCATACAGTCAAAATTTATTTTGAAAATCTCATCATTTCATCACTTTACTGTCAAAACAAACATACCTGATAAATTTTCTCCACTCATCCACAAAAAACAGAGGGACTATATAAAGCACATCTGTGCCCTGGGTAAACAAACCAGAAAACAATTGCTGTATTTACCTTCTATTAACATAATTAGGCATTTAAACAGTATTACTGATATAAAGAGGGTACAGTGTTGTGTACTTGCTGCTTGGCTTTGTGCTTACCTGAGGCCACTTGGTGAGCGCTGGTCGATTTTTCTCATGGAAGAGGTTGAGCAGTTGGTTCTTCTGGTCTAGGGCCATCATCTTACTGACTGCCTCATTGTCCTTTTCCTCCTGCTCCATTGTCTGGAAAGAGAAAAAAAGTTTCATCTACCAACTAACACCACCCGGTGATGGGTGCAGAGGTCATTACTCAATGTTTATTTGTAGTTCAATATTAAAAGATTACAGAGTATCAGCAGAGTTTGTCAGCTGTAGTTATCTTCAGAGGAGGGACAAAATATTAATATTCCAATATGATTATATCATATGTATTGAATATATCCATCCATCCATCCTCTTCCACTTATCCTTTTCAGGGCTGTGGGGGGGCTGGAGCCTATCCCAGCTGTCTTAGGGTGAGACACAGGGTACACCTAGGACAGGTCGCCAGTCTGTCGCAGGGCTAACACATAGACACAGACAACCATTCACACTCACGCCTATGGGCAATTTAGAGTTACCAGTTAACCTAACCCCACTAACTGCATGTGTTTGGACTGTGGGAGGAGGCCAGAGAGAACCCATGCAAACTCCACACAGAGAGACCCCGGCCAGGTGGTGGAATCAAACTCTGGACCTTCATGCTGTGAGGCAACAGTGCTAATCACCGTGGTGCCGTACTGAATATATATTGTATTGAATGTACAATATCAATACACCGGTGGCAACCATAAATATTTCTATTAAGCATTGATCATGAAGGCGCTCCAAGCCTGTCCAACTGATTTACATTTAGGGGTCACAGCAATCCCAATTTCATCTCAAGTTGTCTGGATCAGTAACACCAAACCGCTGAAATGTTTCCCATTTCATTTAGTGTAAAGAAGAACAAATGTTCATGTTTAATGAACCATCAATCTACACAACATGAACTGTAGGTGATGAAACTCAATAGTACAGTATAAGCTGACTAAAGTAGAGGCATGATTTACCGTCACAATTGTATTGCAGGCTTAAAGAAAATATATAAAAAACATTAATGTAGCTGTAGTGAAGACACGAGGGATCAGTGTGATGCATGCATGCATGTTTTGCCACTGTGCACTAACCAGGCACTGCTGACAGGGCTCTTGGTCCTGGGTAAATTCCGGGGCTTTGGGGAAGTATTCCCGAAACTTGGTCCAAACTTCAGGCGACACCAACTTCCGTTCAGTTTCCAGAATACTCAGACCACCTACACAGCAGGTACATAAGAATTATATAGCAAGTTAACATTTTTTTTTGTTTTTAAAGTATTACTGTTTAAAGCATCGGCATATGTAATTATTACTGCTGATGGCGGGAAATACCGTGACTGCAGACGATATCTTCATTAAAAGTCTTCATCTCATCCTCAGTGCACTCCGAGAGCTCCGAGCTGAACTCTGCAAACAAACAATTTATGTTCATATCCAAAAGGACAGTTGCATTCAACAAGTATGCAGATGCCAAACATTTGTGGGGGCGACTACACATGTAAAGCATGACTGGTCTACAGATACAGTCACTGGACACTTACAATAAAAGTTTCTCTTTTTCTGAAATACTCAGAACAGCATGGCTAGCCCCTGCGACTATGTCATGCTCAAAATAAATTGGTCATCTTTCGCCCTCATTCTGATGTTTGGTTTGCACTTCAGCAGGTTGTCTTGACCACGTGTACATGCCTAAATCCACTGAGTGTCTGCCAAGGAATTGGCTGATTGTACATTTGTATCAACAAGCAGCTGAACAGATGTACCTAACAAAATGGCCTTTAAGTATAGTTTAAGTGTCTGCCTACAGTTATTAACAAAAATCTATGGATTTTATTGCCTTTTCCAACCATTTGAAAAAGATGCATTTTCTGAATAAGCAAATAAAACCTCATTTACAAAATGCCCAGATAATTATTTAGTTTAAATCCTGGTGATTTGTCTTTGGGGAAGGTCAAAACCTTTTCGCAAAAGGGGAGAGGGGAAAAGGTTTTGTGTATTTATTTCCTTCTCGTGGGACAAGCATTATCACCGGAATCAGGTCAAAATCAATTCTTATCATAATATTATTAATATGTGCAGAAAATCTGCAAATGATGTCTTGTAAACACTTGTGAGTTTGGCTGACAGGTAAAATAAAATAAAATAAAATAATGGAATTGGAGGACACAGAAGGATAAACAAAATTCAGTTAATTATTACTGTTGTTGGTGTGTGGTCCTTGTCCATTGGTCTGGCTGTTGTTGTGTGTGGTTTCATGTTCATCCTCCTCCAGCTGTTCCAAAGCCAACTGCCTCCAGCTCCGCAGAGATGCTTTGCCTACCCAGAAGCCTGCACCACTGATACACAATGCAATAAAATATGCTTTTATATGGACCTAAGTTAAGACACTGATTCGTCACTCTACACTTAGCCACAGTGTGTTTACCTGAATGTGCGCTTCACCAGATTTGAGATTTCCTTGTAATCTTCACTGAGCTGGTTCTTCAGCCGAAGCACTCTGCATCGTTGGCTAACACACTCTCTGCACAAAGATGACTCTAAACAAACACACAAAGTGATCTATAATTTTGTACAAAACACACAATATCAAAAGAGGCAGTCTGTAGTATTTCCATATTCTAGCAAACTTGTGCGGTTACTGACTTATCTGCAATAATAAACTTTTTTAAACAAATGTGACACCGTTTCCTGCATAGTACTCCAACTTCTATAAACCCAGGCATAACTGATCAAAAACTGTTTAAATACATTTAATAAAAGGCCAACACATGCCGTAATAAGAAGCATGTGAAATCCACATTGTGAAATCAAAACTCATGACTACTGCCTCACTTTTTTTGTTGTTGTTTGTTTGATATTTTTTTTTTAAATGGCTTTGGGATTTAGGGGGCTCAGATAAAATGACTGGATCATGCACCATATGTTTAATGGGCACGCAATTTATGTTTAGACGAGTAGCTTTTTGAAAACTAATGGACTAGTGGACACTAGGGTGGCTGTAAGTTCAAGAGGTAGAGCAGGCCATCTACTAATCGGAAGGTTGGTGGTCCCTTGCTGTTCCAGTCTACATGCCAGAGTATCCAGATGCATCCACCAGAGTGTGAATATGGGGAGAAAGGTGCTTGTATGAACGGGTGTGATTGGGTGAACAAGTGAATTAAACCTTTCTTTATGATGATGCACAAAAAGACCTTATTTCAAAGTGAACAAGTGAATCTGACAGGTGTCTGCACTAGTACCGTTTTCGCTGCAACGAGATCATCTTGTCATTTTGAGTATAACTTGAAACTCTTAGTTCACTTATCTCATTTGATTTTCATTAGTTTGAAATGTTTAAATAATGTTAGTTTCATTTCTTCAAGTTACACATCCATCACTATCACTGGTGCAGCAGCTCATGATTTGAAAAGTCTAACCATCTAGTCTTGGCCCTCCACCATAGCGTTCATATAGGAGTTGTGCAGCTTGCATGGAAACCTTCCTGGTGTCTCCCACTTTGTCTGGGTGAAGTTTGTCATGAGAACACAAGAAGAGGGAGCTGTCAATTTCTTTAGTGGCAGTGGAGTCATCAAGCCACTTCTTAAGCCAGTCAAGGGGGATGAACTCATACTGCTCCCCTGTACACAGAGAAAGCAGAGGAACACAACCATAAGGAGAAAAATTCAGGCTTCTATTGTGGTAACAACAGGTTCCCTGTACTTTATCCCAGACATACATGTGTTAAGATTATCATGTTACACCATGCAAAAATTACTGTCTTTCAGTTTCGTAAAAAACCAAAACAAAAGACCAGCAGGTTCAGGGGATAGTGCCAGGGAAGGCTGGCTGGCACAGCTGATACCCATCATGCCACTCCTTCCCCATTTCAGTAGCTACTGGGGCCTGGAGTGTGTAGTGTGTGTGTGTGTGTGTGTGTGTGTGTGTGGTGCGTAGCTGAACTGGAGGCAAGGAAGCTGGAAAGTTGCGAAAGCTCACAAGAGATCACCTTTGCAAATAAATGATCACTGGCCTGCAAACCTGACTGTGTGTGTGTCACGCCGGGATCCCAGAACACATGTGTCACAGTGGTGCCAAAACCCAGGCAGGCATGTCGGAAACACAGCCTGCACAGCCAGTCCTATTACTGGTGCAGATGGTGGTGGAGCTAGCAGCGTTGCAGCAAGAGCAAGTGGCGATGTGGCAGGTGCAAATGAAGAAGCTGTAAGACCAGGCTGAGTTCTGGACGCAGTTTCTGGAGAGGCTAGCTGCTTGGTCTGCCTCCTTACTGGCACTGCTGCTGCTCCCCCTGGCCCTGGTGGGTGACCCCCAGGCATTCTTGGAGGTTTTTCGTGTCACAGCGGAGGTGTGTTAGTGGCCCGAGAAGGAGTGAGTCCTGTGCCTGCTGTCACTCCTTTTGGGGAAGCCCAAGCCTCGGCACTCAGCCTATCCACAGTGGCAAAAGCCGGATTCTAGGACGTCCACTGGGCAATAGTGGATCGGCTGTGGCTCTTCCCAAAGGACCACCGCCGCTGCTTCCGGAAGGAGCTGATGTGGCCGGAGGAACGGCCCTTCGCCTATTCCAGGTGGCTGCACCATATGGCAAGCTAGGCTGCTGGAACGGATCGTGCTTGAGCAGTTCATGGAGGGGCTCCTGGCAGACACAGTGGAGTGCGTCCACTGCCACCGACCAACCTGAACATCGTGGTAATGGCAGCAAAGGACCACCTGTTGGCCCGACCGAGAGAATTGGTTGGGTAGCCACGACAGGTGGCAAGAAATCGTCAGGATCCGGTGCCAAGAAGGCGCTTCCACGAGATAACACCGCTGCCTGCACAGAATAACCCTTCTCTCTCTGCCATTTCTCCATAGGTCCCGGCGGCTACAGACACTGAACCCCACACACCGGGGGCTGCACGCATGTCGGGGCAGGAGTGTTGCAGGTGCGGGCGACCAGGACACGTTCGCCAAGAGCGCCCAGGGATGGAGGTGGGTTTAGGTGTTCTGTGTTGCTAACCCTCCAAACCCCCCTCTTTGTCTGTGAGGACAAAACTCTGGAACGAACAATGTCTCAATTTTATTGGCCGGGCATTCGTGGGAACGTGCAACGATGGTGCACGCCCTGGTCTGAGTGTTAGCTGGTGAACCAGCTGACCATTTCAAAAGCGCCTTTGCACCCGTTACCAAAAAGTAGAGGTCCTGTGTGAGCGCATTGGCATGGACCTCATCGGGCCATTTCACCGGAGTACACACGGATATCACTTTCTATTAGTTCCAGTGGATTATGCAATGCGATATCTCAAAACAGTGCTGCTGGGCATAATTTCTACAAAGAGTGTGGCGCAGGTGCTGTTTCAGGTCATCTCCTGAGTTGGCACCCCTAAAGAAATACTGACTGACCAGGGCACATCATTCCTTGCACACTAAAAGAGCTGTATGAATTACTTGGGCATTAAATATGTTTGGACCAGCGTCTACCACCCTCAGACAAACGTGCTGTTGGACCAGCTGAATAAGACTTTAAAGTCCATGATTCCTAAGTTCATTCATGAGGAAGAATGCAATTGGGATCACTGGTTAGGCCCTCTGTTGTTTGCAGTGCAGGAGGTGCCCCAGGCCTCCGCGGGATTTTCTCCCTTTGAGTTGTGCTGTTCATCAGGAAGCTGCAGTGTTGTACCTAATTAAAGAAAACTGGGAGGAAGGTCCAAGCCCAGCTAAGAATCAATGAAAGACAAAGTACTCTATTACTCCCTTCTTCCAGCTCAAAGTTGCCTGCACAGTGGCAAGGACCATTCGTGGTCACACGGCGAGTGGGTGAGTTGACTATGAGGTGGCACGGTCGGACAGGGGGAGGTATACACATGTATATCACCTCAACCTCCTTCAAGCATGGAGAGAGGCTGAAACCACCTCTCTGGTGAGCCTGGTGAAAGAGAGAGATGAGCTGGGGCTGGAGGTGCCAAAGTCCACCATTACCTGCTCCCTCCATTATGATGACCATCTCACAAAGGCCAAGAGAGCAGATGTTGCTTCATTGCAACAGTGTTTTGCAGATATATTCTTCCCCCTGCCTGGATGTACCAATTTCATAGAGTACTATTCTGTAATGTGCCCTGGTGTGAAGGTGCGTTCATGACCCTACAGGTTGCCTGAACATAAAAGATAAATTGTTCAGAAGGAATTAGGTGAAATGCTGAAGATGGGAGTGATAGAAGAGTCTTACAGTGCATGGTATAGCCCTATAGTTCTCGTGGTAAAGAAAGATGGTCTATACGGTTCTGTGTTGACTACCACAAGGTGAATTAAGTTTAACAGATTGATGCTTATCCCATGCCCCGGGTCGACAAGCTCCTGGACCAGTTTGTCACACTTCCATTCGGCTTGTGCGGAGCCCAGCCTACTTCCAACGCCTCACGGACCGGGTGCTGCGTCCACATGCTGCATATGCCGCCTATGTGAATGACATTATCATCTATAGTGACACCTGGGGAGAGCCCGTGGTCCTGGAGTCCCTGAGGCAGGTGGGGCTCACCAGCAACCCGAAGAAGTGTGCAGGTACAGTATCTGGGGTAACAATTGGGAGGCGTGCAGGTGCGCTCACAGGTGCGAAATCAACGGCCATCGCATCCTGCCCATGTCACAAGACCTAAAAATAGGTGAGGCGGTTCCTGGCTGGTTACGACCGCTGGTTTGTGCTGAACTTCACCGACCTGACCTGACCAGCCCCCAATCTGACCTCACCTGAAAGGATGCCCCAGATCTGGTCCAGTGGACAGAGCAGTGCCGGGTGCCATTCGTGCAGGGGAAGAAAGCTCCCCTGCTCCACACGCCTAACTTTTCCTTCCCTTTTATTTTGCAGACTGACGCCTCAAATAGAGGGTTGTAGGCAGTTTTGTCCCAGAAGTTGAGGAGGGAGCGCGACCGCCCGGTTAAATCAAGCGGAAGCTGTCAAAGTGGGAACCCTGGGATAGCACAGTTGAGAAGGAGTGCATGGCAATCTGGTGGGTGGTTGACTCCCTTCGTTATTACCTCCCGGGCCACCCTTTCACACTCTGCTTGGATCACAGCCCACTGCACTGGCTCCATCGCATAAAGGATGCCAACGTTCAGATCACCCATTGGCATATCCCAAGACATGTGTGCCTTAACAGTACAGGCAGGGGATCTGTTGCACTAATGAGTGTGAGATCCCCAAATCACATCCTATTCGTGGCAGTATTGGGACATGTGTGTGTGCGTACGCATAAAATGAATGACATAAATAATGACTTAAATAATTATTCACACATGTCACATACACTGTATAACAGTAATTAATGTAAAAATAATCAGCTTCCTCTCTAGTAAGTTCCACTGCCTTAGACTGCAGCTATTGATAGTAAGCCTTGTTCAGCAGCACAGCACAAGTTCTCCGCCTGCTTGATTTTCTTTGTTGACCTTCTGGGCACTATACATAGAACATAAAGACTAATACTGACAGCTGCAGTCTAAGACAGTAGAGATGGAGTATGTCCAACAGTGGGACCAGAGACTAAAGGTGGTATGGAGTTTTTTGCGAATCCATCGTGTTGTTTCGGAAGATGAAGATACTTGAGGAGCCAATAATATACCTCAACAACCTGACGAAGTATAGTTTACATTTGGGAAACACCACACTGTGTGCATTTAAGAATACTTTGAACTGAGAGTTACAAAAATGTGCACACTCTAAGTGTTTCTGTTAAGTGGACTGTGGATGATTAAGGCATGATTTTACCGACCGTCTCTTGCGGGTAAAAGCTTGTAGAGCTCCTTCACCTCTTCATGCTTAGCCTTGCCCTTATCCACACTCTGTTTTCTCATGTCAGTCATCTCACTGCACCATTCCTCAAACTTATGGTTGTCTTGGTCTACCAACCTCTGAAGAAAGGCTGTTAGCCAGAAAAGAGAAAAGACAATCAGACATGCGTCACACAGAAGTCTATATTTGTTTTTACCATTACCACAAACAATTGTAGAAATCATGCAAAATTAATTCAAAATCTACACACCTGGTACCTCCACATTAGTCCTGAAAGGACCTGAGCTTTCCTCTTCCTGGACCTTATACACCAGCATGTATGCGTTTCTGGAGCAGTGATAGCCTTTACCGCACTTTGGTTTTTTTGTCTGGGATTTCACTGTCTCAGCTAGGAAACACGTGGATTAAATAAGAAAAACAACTATAAGAAAGTGTACACATCCCCTCAGGTGTGCAAAATTGACAACACATTTGCAAAACAAAAAAAAAACTAAAACTAAACTAAAACAGCTGGATACAAGCAGTTATTAGGAAACCTTGTATTTACATTTTTAATAGTAAAGAACATTATACACCCCTATGAGTGACAAATCTAGGGAACAGTTCACTCTGCCTGGCATAAGGTTACTGGGACCCCGCCCTGAAGCCAGGCCTGGGGGAGTGCCTGGTGGCCAGGTCTTAGCCCATGGGTGGCTGGGCGCAGTCCACAGAAGGGACATGAGCCCACCCTCCTGTAAGCCCATCACCCTCAGGAGGCACCATAGGGGTCGGGTGCACTGTGTGCATGGCATAGGCCAAGGGCAAAGACCAGTGGTGCTCCATCCACACTGTGTATAGAGTGGGTGGAGGGCTGCTGACTTCAACTCAGGATATTCTCGGGCAGTGGAAGGAATACGTCAAGGACCTCTTTAATCTAACTGACACGTCTTCCATAGAGGAAGCAGAGTTTGGGGAGGAGAGGGACAATTTGTCTATCACCGGGGGCGAGGTCACTGAGGCAGTTAAACAACTCCTTGGTGCCAGAGCCCCCGAGGTGGATGCGATTTACCCTGGGTCCCTTAAGGTGCTGGATGTTGTAGGACTGTCTTGGCTGACACACCTCTACAATGTTGCGTGGAGATCAGGGACAGTACATTTTGATTGGCAGACAGGGTGGCAGTTCCCATCTTTAGGAAAGGGGACTGGAAGCTTTAACTACAGGGGGATCATACCCTTCAGCCTCCCTGGGAAAGTCTATGCCAGAATGCTCGTGTGGCGGGGCGTGGTCTGCGATGCCACTGACGCACCTGAGCCGCATCCACAATCACGCTTTGCCGGCATAAGAAGCTGTGCTGACTGTCATTATGTTGTTGTTGTTGGAGTGTGTAGCTGTGAGCTGTGAAGCTACAGCTAAGTAGTGTTATAACAGCAACCGAGAGTAAATAAAGTATGCTGAAAAGCATTAAAATGTCTTCGGGTCTGCCATGGTTATGTTACAGCTGCAAAGGAGAGTGCCTCCCTTAGCTGAACGTCGGATACAGGAGGAACAATGCAGTTTTCTTCCCGGTCGCGGAACACTGGACCAGCTCTTCACCCTTTTCACCCTCTTGAGGATACTTGAGGGTGCGTGAGAATTTGCCCAACCAGTATACATGTGTTTTGTGGATTTGGAGAAGGCTTTCAACCATGTCCCTTGGAGTACTCTGTGGGAGGTACTTCTGGAGCATGGGGGCTCTGGCCCGTTGCTTCGAGCCATTTGATCCTTATACAACCATCGCAAGAGCTTTGTCCACATAGTTACAATATGTTGGACTTGTTCCCAGTGGGTGGACTGCCCTTTGTCACAGAGCCTTTTCATAATGGCCTCCAGCTCGCACTGGAGCGGTTCGCAGCAGAGTGTGAAGTGGCGGGAATGAGAATCAGCACCTCCAAGCCTGAGGCCATGGTCCTCAGCCGGAAAAGGGTGGAGTGCCCACTCTGTGTCAGGGATGAGTTCCTGCCCCATGTGGAGGAGTTTAAGTATCTTAGGGTCTTGTTCACGAGTAAGGGGAGAGAGGAGTGGGAGATCGACAGACGGATTGCTGCTGCAGCTGCAGTGATGCGGACGCTGTACCGGTTTGTCATGATAAAGAGAGAGCTGACCATAAAAGCAAAGCTCTCGATTTACCGGTTGATCTATGTCCCCACCCTCACCTATGGTCACGAGCTGTGGGTAGTGACCGAAAGAACGAGATTGTGGATACAAGCAGTGCAAATGAGCTTTCTCCGAAGGGTGGCTGGCCTCTCCCTTAGAGATAGGGTGAGGAGTTTGGCCATCCAGGAGGGGCTCAGAGTAGAGCCGCTGCTGCTCCACATCATCCAGCATGTCCCACTGGGAGTAGACCCCAGGGCAGATCCAGGACACGCTGGAGAGATTATATCTCCTGGGAATGCCATGATGTTCCCCCGGACAAGATGGAGAAGGTGGTTAGGTCTGGGCTTCTCTGCTTAGGCTGCTACTCACATGACCCAGACCCAGATAAGCAGAAGAAGATGGATGGAAGAACATTATACATTAGAAATAATATTTGGCAACAATGACATAACGTTACATGGGGATTTCATAAAGGTGCCACTGAAGTGTCCCCATTTCCATACTACTCACTACTTACCAATGTCCTCCTCAATACCAAGCTGCAGCTTTTTGCCTTCCATCTTTTCAATCTCCTCATCGTTGAATTTGTACCAGTCGCCAGTACGAGCATCTTTCACATGGGCAATGTAGTGGCCAGAGTAGGCACTGATTCCCCGATGAATCAGCACTGCGCTCAGTTCATAGACACATTTCTCATCTGGAGAGACAGTCAGCCAATCAGCAAATCATACTTTTAAAATCCTCCACAAAACATTATAACTCATGCTATTGGGTAGTAAGACACTACTCAACAATACATGGCCTAGAAGTTTTAACAGGATGTGATACTAATCCATATGAAGAACTGGAAATCTGCTTTTCATCTTAAGTCTAAGACTCAGGTCTTTGATCCTGTTCAGACCTGACTGTAAATGCATCTTGGGTGGTATATGATGAAAGATGTAAAAGCACCCAGGATGGACTGAGATGTAATCATTCAGACCAGATTCAGAGATGGTCTGTGCTGCATAGGGCCCCTTTAGTTTACCAGTGTCTACATACATAAATGTGTCCGGGGCCTCTTTAGAGACGGGCTGTAAGTGAACTTTGTTAAAGTGCAACAAGTGGCAGACAACAGATAATTTATTCTCATTTTCATTTTGAGTAGATTAGGTGCCTCAAATACATAGCTGCAATCCACATTTGATCTATGGAGACGTTCTATAACTAGGTGTAAACTAATGTACTTCAAGCTGTCAACTTGTGACTGAATCACTCAAGACACATGATAATTCCTTATCTATAAGCTGGACCAAATTCCTGTTGTACAGCTGCCACAGGCCAGTGGAAACTGATTGTTGAATCAATGTGGGTAATCTCTGTGGCAGACAGAGACACTGCTTATACCTTGCTTTTCTTCCAGGAAAGGCCCCATGTCCAACTGCTCAGGAAAGCTGATAAAAGAGTTGAGCTTCTTCTTGTGGCCTGTTTGTCTGGAGGTGAAAACACATTTCAGTAAATCCTCTGACCTCAAAGCAGAAGAAATCAATGACATAAATAGTTTATTAAATTAGTTGCAGCTAGTTTCCATAAAAAAAGCAAGTTTAATACATTTTTTTCTAAGATCAAATTTTAATACTGCTATGTATTTTTAGTTTAGACAGTATAAAAGGTGAACACAGCTACTCCAGCATCATCCATTCGTTTCGGAAGTGTCCACCATTGCCATCTTGGTTTAAAAAACAAAACAAAACAGATGTAACATGGAAGAGTGGGCCAGCCTGTGAAAATGTTCACAATTAGCATTTCATGGATAATCCCACTTTTTAACGCATAATGTGATCAAGATCTACAAAACTTAAGTTTTCATTCGTTGTGATCCAAAATGAGTGACCAGCAGACAAACTCAGCAGGAAAGTGTTCTAAAAAACCTTCTCTTTATAGAAACTCTCAAAATCCTTTAGGTTTCTAGGCTTCCCCTTATCAACTCAAAGCTTCAGATCATTCCACAGATCTTCTATAGGACTGATTTATTGAGACTGGCTAGGGCACTCCATGACCTTAACGTGCTTTTCTTTAGCCACTTCTTTGCTGCCATGGTGACATGTTTTGGGTCATTGTCATGTTAGCAGACCCACCTTTTCTGCGTTTTTTTAAAATTTTTTGTTTTTTTCCACGACTCACCTTCAGTGATCTGGATGAGGGAAGGAGGTTCATGTCCAAGATCTTACAGTACAGAAGTCTGCCCATTGGGCCCTAATTACACTAACGTCCTTCTTCTATACCCTTAGCAGAAATACAGCCTCAAAGCCTAATGTTTCCACCTCCAGTTTGTTTTTCTTTCGGTCACTCAGCAGTTCTCTTCCTCCAAACATGGCGGGTCAAGTTAATGCCAAAGATTTTGCTTTTGGTTTTATCTGATCACAGCAATTGCTCTCATACCTTCTTGGAATAATTTTAATGTTCAGTGGCAACGTTAACATGGGCCTGTGCCTTCTTAAGCAGGGGAACATTGCAGGTGCTGCAAGATTTTATTCTATTATGGCAAAGTAAGTTACCAATTGAATTCTTGGTGACTGTGGTCCCAGTTGTCTTCAGAATATTAATTATCCATGTAGTTCTGGGCTGATTCTTGAACTAGTTCTTACACAGCGTTTTTGTTTTTTTTTCCTACTCTATTTGAGCACTTAAACCTTTATATGGCATATCTCATTCACCCACTGACCCCAGCACACACATGCGCACACTTTCTAACATTCACATTGTGATGAACAGATTGGGAGCAACTTGGGGTTCAGCCCAAGGTTACTTTGGAATGCAGAGTCTATCCTTAATCCTAGCCAGGGACCAAACCACTAATCCCTCCAATTAGTAGATGACCTGCTCTACCTTCTGAGCCACAGCCAACCCTCCAACCCCGATTCACCACCTCATTATCACCTTTCATCCTGTAGATATGTGTGCTTTATACACAGAATGAGTTAAGATCAGGAGTATATAACTGAACTGACTGACTGTTTGCCAAGCTACGAGATCCAGAATTCTAGCTGGGTTATAGGGGATTAAGCACTTAATTCACTCAATGACATACAAATCAATTTATAACCTTTATGTAATCTTAGTATTATTATTTTTTAGTTGATATTCTGTCCCCATTTAAATGAAACTACCATAAAAATAAAGATCGCTCACTTACAAAGAAATGAACAAACAAATTACCAGAGGATCAAATAATTATTTCCCCCACTATACACAGATATACAGAGTGATGGCTGACCTATCAAATACAAAGCGCATGAGCTGCAGGTTGAGTGTTGGAGGAAGGCTGTGCAGCTTGATCCTTCGGGTGGCATTCTGCTTACTCTGACAGGTCTCACAGAAGTAGCGGTTTTCCCCATCCAGCTTCTCCTCCTGCAAAGTGATGTGCAAGGAAATCATTAAAACAACAAAAATAAAGTCAGAACATTTAAATGGAAATTAAATTAAATTTATTATGAAATTCAAGACTAACAGCTTCCAGATCATTTTCTTCTGACATGATGGCAAGAAGGGCATCACTGCTTCAAGCATGATCCGGTCAGAGAGCAAGGATAGCAAGAAGTCCTCTGCCCTTGAAGAAAAGACATCTGCCCAAGATGAAGAAACTTCCTCTCCAGAAGATGAGGGGACAATCTCCAAAGAGGCTGACCGCATCACCACTGATGATGAGTACTAGTACTAGTACCTGACTCTTCTTCTTCGGGGGGATCAGGGTATGAGAGGGGGGTTCTTTACAGACACAGCCGTGGAGGCCGAGCAGCTGATGGCAAAGAACGTAGGAGCATTTTCAGAGAACGAGTAGCCGGCAACTGAGTGGATGCCTCATGAAGGGAACACCATGTGGGTCCCACTACTGAAGAGAGACTGCTCTACAATCCAGTGCCCACTGGTATCAAACCAGGGTTCACCCTGTGTGCAGTTCCCTGCATTAGCAGCCTGAGAGCTACCTTTGACTTTTTTATAACAAAGGAGATCTTTTAGCTGCTGTGCACCTATACAAACCTGCACGGCAGGCGAAGGTGTGAGGATTGGAGGGTTATAGATGAAGTGGAGATGTGAGCCTACACCAGAATAAAACAACATGTGTAATGTTGGATGACAACACTGGCAGTTCCCAGGAAGCAAAAAAGGGAAAGGGGTTCAGACTCCAACTGACAGAGGAGCGCCAAGGACACAATGACAATGTCTTTACTTAATTGGCGGAGGAACTCCTCAGATGAAAACTGGCTCTGGTTGGCACAATCAGGGGAAACAACCCAGAGCTACCTCCCCAGCTCCTCCAATTGCAACAGAGGACGATTTTGTTGTCTGTCTTTGTCTTCACCAAAACTACCACAGCGATATCCTATATGCCAAAGCAACAGAAGAATGTGCTTCTTTTGAGCACAACACAAAGGGAACCAGCAGTCAGTGATGGGGAAAAGAGGAAGCCTGGAAACAAGAAGTAATCCTGGACTACAATAGCCACAAATACAGTTTGGATAACCTAGACAGGATGTCGGCACCTCGAGTTGTTGAAGGAAAACTAGCTGATGGCTGCTGGCTCTTTTCTCCAATCTCCTGGATGTCTTGGAATACAATGCCTTTGTCCCGTGGAAACCACCTCACAGGAGTGGGAGTCCTCTAAAACCTACAAATGAAGAGTGATCCTGGAAGAGCTGGGGCGCATGCTGGTGACCTCACAACTGCAAGACGGCCTTGTCCCCGATGCTCAGCCGCTTCTGCCATTGATCCCAAGATACAGTAGTCTGAAACAGAGTGTGACCTACACCCCACCAACAAAATGAGAAGGTGGTGCAAAAGGTGCACCTGCAGGATTAGAACAGCAACCACTTGCTCCAGCTGTGGAAAGTGTACCTACAAAGACCACTCTACTGTGGTTAGCACATCCTGCTGCTAATGATGCACACACAT
>VVHJ01056545.1:0-14608 GCA_015107715.1 Tylochromis polylepis | reverse complement strand
TTGCGTTCAATAAACACAGTCTGAGTACTCACGGCTTGCCCATCATCGATCATGTCGGCCAGCCTCGTGGGGTGTTTGAACAGCTGTAACCTCTTCCTTTGTTCTTCGATAAGCCAGGACCGAGCCAGCTCCGATCAGCCAGAACTCTGTTATCATGGTTCCGAATTGGTAGATGTTCATGTTCATGTCCTCCATCGAGAGTGTCGCCAGGCACACGACGCAACCGGCCGTCGAGTATTCAGCAGCAAATGTCTCTGCAGGACAATCGGGGTCTCCCAAGCCCAGGCTTTTCCTCAAGAGTAGGGTGTCAATTTCTTGAAGGGACCAGTTGATCAAATCCATAATTCTTTAGGTTTTAGAGAACAAGACTGAGAGACTCTCTGAGGGTTAAAGATAGACACAACAACACAGAGACATAAGAGGTAAGCAGGAAAGATACGGGAGAGGGAGAAAGATGCGACCGCCTCCGTCAAGAGCCAAAGAGGAAAGGATTCCATGAGTTCTCCATTATTAGAAGAATTATTGATTTAGACCAGTTTAAAGAGCAGTCTGATATTTTTGAAAGTAGTTATGAGATTAAGTTTCCCAGTCTGGATAACCACATGTTTTAAGAGCTGCCTTTACATGTGTGTGTTCCCTCTTTTTCCCTTCAGGCTCAGAGGGAACATTTTCTGCCCGGTGTTGTAGGGTCCTGATTACTCCCAGTTTGTGTTCGAGAGGGTGGTGGGAGTCAAAGAGGAGGTACTGGTCTGTGTGTGGGGGCTTCTGGTAAACTTTACTGTTAATGTTTCCATTCTCCCCAATGTGCACATTACAGTCCAAAAACAGCAAACTGTTGTCCTTTGTGTCTTCCCTGGTGAACTTTATGTGAGCAGTGAAGGATTCTACTTCCTGGGTTTTGATTTTGACCCAGGTGTCATCAACATATCTGTACCAGTGGCTAGGTACTGTGCCTTTAAAAGAGCCAAGAGCCTTTCTTTCCACTTCCTCCATGGAAAGGTTGGCTACAATAGGTGACACCGGGGAAGCCCATAGCACATCCATGTTTTTGTCTGTAAAAACCCTCGTTGTATTTAAAATATGTGGTGGTGAGGCAGAGGTCTAACAGTGTGCAAATCTGATCGGGGGTGAAGCTGGTTCTGTTTTCCAAGGCACCGTCTTCTTGTAGTCGTTTTCTAACCGTCTCTACTGCCTCGGTTGTAGGTATGCAAGTGAAGAGAGAAACTACATCCAAGGACACTATGGTTTCATCTGGTTTGAGTGTAAGTTTCTGGACCTTCCTGGGCTGTCCAATTCTGGGAAGATTGTGGTTTAGTGTTAGCATAAAAACTGCCCACACTTAAGGTTTTACTGAGGTAATCACAATTGCTCATGACTAATCAATCAAACCCATTTGATTAGCCACACCGGGCTACTTCTTGGCCTCTTCATTCCCATGGAAGCAGTAAGGTTGAACTTTTTTTCCCCACACACTACTCCTGGATTTTGGCTTGGTTTTTCTTAAATCACTAATAACACAGTGTTAAATGTCATGTATTATTTGTCCAAGGTTGTTTACACTTATTTTTTTAGACCTGCCAAGGACCATAAAATGTTTTGTATGTCCTCATACATAAAACCTTAGGAGGATGTACTTTCTTTCTCATGTGGGTATAACAAAAAAAGGTGTGAAACGCTCCACTCCTAGGGAAGTTGGGGATCATTAACGTAGTCTGTGTTTTGGCGGATGTCCCCCAACAGAAGTTTTGTAGTTCCTTCCTCCCATCAGGGCCAAATTCACAGGATCAGCTGAGGCAACTGACAAATCAACAAGTCATATACTAGTACATAACCAGACAAATCAAAAGCCATACAAGTTCTTTTAATACCATTTCATCCTTTTTAATGGAAATATTTACTAACAACAGTTAAATAATTCTTGCCACTCCTACAGAGGTGTGAAGGATCACTGTACAGTTAAGCTTTTCACAGTATTTCTTACAATATTTACATCCCCTATCATCATCTCCTTCAGCAATAGATGAGTACATTTACAAAGTCACATCTGCAAACCAAGCGCTGCGTCCTTTTACACAGCGCTCGACCTTTAAGTCAAAGCACTTACAAAAAGTATACGTCAGCATACAAAGAAAAAAAAACAACTGTTTTCTGTACAGTATTTTGTATAATTAAGTTAGTACATTCACACACACACAAACCATAGTTAATCTCAAATTAAATGCAATGCAAACTCTCTGAAGATAACCATTTTGGTATGGCTAGAACGCAGCAAAATAAGAAAGTGGGGAATGCAATGTTAGAGTCAAAAATAAACAAAATGATTTTAAAACAACCGTATAAGGTGACGACATGATGACAGTGAACCGTTTCAATGGCCAGCGTGGAACAGCAAATTCAGACAGCCGGTCTGGGATCTCAGCAGTCAACACAAAAACACATGAAATGGATGCATTTGTCTGGAAATGGGGATCAGAGTCAAGCTAATTTTCTGTTTGGCTTCCTGTCACCTTACCCACTGCGTAATCTAAAGAGAAAAAGTTGTTGCAGCATTGTGAATAAGAATGCAATATTGTGGATCAAATATCTGTCCAATCCTGACTCTAAATATCAGGAACAGCAGGCTAAACTACATTTCAAGACTATTCTGTGCTGTTCTGCATTTACGTGTCAGCAGCAGTGCATCAGTCCCTAACAGGAGAGCTAACACTGCATGGAGGATGTTAAGAAAGGCTCAGCAGTTGAGTGGTCACCTTTTTTCCCTTGTTTCTCTTTCTTGTTATGTTCATTTTAACACTAGTTGGGATGGATTTATCACAGTTGAGATATTGTGTTGACAGCTCAGTTAATGGTGTCTTATCTCACATTAACCATCTCTGTCTCCACTCTATGTTTGAGGAAGTGCACTCAGAGACTGAGAGCAGTGAAAGACTTGCGCAAATAAATAAAGTCAAACATTTTTTTATTTGGTCGATTTGTCCGGGCTAGTTGTATGATTAACATTAATTCAAAGTTTTTTATTTTTATGTATTTTTTTTTTAATTCATTCCACTTGGTTTCACAAATTTATGAAAGCAATGTTTAAACCAAACCAACAGCTTCATCCTGTCACAACAGTGTAACAGTAACTTGTTTAACCATGTATAGTTTTAGTGCAGAAATACAAAGACGAAAAACGCTATTGGCATTAAAATACATATATTCACAATACATTAAGAAATTTCAAACTATTTTTAAAAAAAGTTCACATTTTCTCCTGTGATGAAGTCTGATGTTTAATATTAGGAGCCACATGGAATCTGAACACTGCATGTTTAATGGATGATACTACAGCAGATCATTTTAACTCTGGTCACCTTACCCACAGTGCTGTTTGCCACTAAAAGTTCAAAGATCCAAACAGCTGCTAAATGAGTGCAAAGATGTGATGGAATGCATCTTCAGTTTATCTACCACACATTCAGCTTTATTTTCTGTTAAGACTATAAGATACACTGTTACAGGAACCTAAAATGCCTTCCCTTCAAAAAGCTGTCAGCAGACTGTACCAGTGTCCTCTGAAGGGAACGGAGATATTCACTCAGTGCTCATGGAGTGCAAATGCCCTCTTTATCCAGGCTATTGTGCGTTCAAGCAGCAAATTCACCAGCTTAGCCTTTGCAAATGTACTAAGCTGATTACTTTATGCCACTAACAGTGAAGTAAGTCTTTTGATAACATTTAAATCATAAACTTCACTAAGTGAAGTAAAAGACTCCCAAATATGTACCACTGTATGCATCAATAACTCTTAAACCCAGTGAATTTTGTAATATATTAAAAATTAGTTCTTATTCACACTGAGGAGGAGATAATTATTTTACCTAAAGTTAAGAATGATTAAAGATTTCAGATATTAACAGCACCCCTCAGAAAATCCCTCTCGGGTTAACTGTTCTGAATGAAAGCCATTAACACGCGTCAGTCCCTCTCTTCTGCAGCTCAGCTGGTGAATTATTAAGCCTTCCAGTTACACGACACCAGCAGTGGAGGACAAAGGTCAGAGCTCCCTCTTTGGTGCCTAGAAGTAACACCCCACAACTTCTTTAGAAAGCTGCCAGTTCTGCTCTGCTTTTAGCCAAGTTTGGCCAACAGTAATGGAAATGAAAGGTTCCACCCCACCAGCTCTACCCTCTAGTTTTGCACTGGAATCCTGCAGTGACTGGGCTTCTGCATCTGCAAATGCTAAGCGGGGAGGTCGCAAAAAGACAAAAAGCCAGATGCTTAGAAGCCTCTGGGAAAACTTACTTTGGGAACTCTGTAAACATATCATTGACGACTTTATTGTCTGAATAGTTAGTTTCAAGTCTTACACTTTCCAAGATGTAATTTTTGTACATTATTATTATTATTATTATTATTATTATTATTATTATTATTATTATTATTAACCAATTACTAGTTATTATTGAGTCAGAAGTCAGCTACAGTACTGTATGCTTTTACATATGACTGACAAATCTCTGAGCCAGATCTCAGAAAGACTGAACTCAAGGGTTCAAAGAGGCTCTGCTCACCAATGGCTGACATCACAGTGACTACATCCATCTTTTCTATACAGTCTGTTTCAATTTACACATCAGTTCCAAACTGTCTGAACTGGTCTTTTGCAAAAGGTGACAGCCTTGAACAGATAGGTTTCCAGTTAGTTACGTGTTCAGTCAAAAGTTAAGCTGAAAAAAATAAATAAAAAACAGACTAGCTTGTCCAATGCAAGCCAGCTAACAGCTAATGCCTGTACTATTGGTATGTTGGCTGTTCACAGAAAAAGAAAAAACAAAAACCTTAAGAGTGAGCAGAGATTTCAAAGAACCCTGCTTTCTAAGCTGCAAGTACTTTTGTGTGTTAATGATTTCTCCTTCTTTCACAGATTCAGATCTGTTTCCCAGGAAAATAGTAGCCGATCTCGTGACAGACACACATCCCCAGCTAACCCATTCCAGAATCTTTTTGAAAGCTCCACTTGATTTGACCCCAGATAAAACTTATGCAATATGTAATTATGTAAGAAGTTTTGACTCTAAATCTGAGATGAATAGAGTGGATTACAGCATGGGACTGAGACTGGGCTATGATTTCAGGACGGTTTGAAAAACAGATGCATAAACCTCCACAGAGTAAAGGGAGAAGCAACCAAAGACCAAAATTGGGAACTGGTGGGCGATCAAAGATAAAAGGGCATAAAGGGAGAGGAGGACATGGCACAGGGAGGGCGACAGAGGTGGTGACTTTCCAAAATGTCTGGAATCCTTAAATGGAAAATTTAACAGAGCGATGCGCTGTAACCATAAAAGTCAAGAAGGTGGAAAAAATGCTCGAGGACAGAAACGCACACAGAGTGGCTTTCACAGAGGTCTCTTCTTTGTAACCATCCCCTCCAACTCCTTCAGTACCACTTTCCAAAGAGTTGTTAACCTGAGATGTTAAATACAAATAAATAAATACACATTTAGCTACTACTCCCCATCACTGATTGCTATAATACAACGGTGATTCAACCTAAAGCTTTACATTTGCTGTTCCACACACTTGGCGTTTGGCAGGAAAAACCAACTAGCACACAGACAAGTCTTACATTTCTAGCAGCATAAGCAGCAGCAGTTTGCTGTTAATAACTAGAAGATGTGGTGAAAGAAGCTGAAAGTGCTTCAACGGGAAAAACAGAGGGCAGAGGGAGGGACACCCAGAGGTGATCTCTGGGAAGCTCAGTGCAAAAAGCTACGGACGCTTAGCACCAAAGATGATGGGGAAAAAAAAAAAAAAACCACAAGAAAAGGTCACAATGTGTTAAAATATGTAGAGACAGAGGGAGGAATAGTCTCTCACACAGTCTGCACATGACACACATGAGACACACACACACACAATGTGACTAACACCAGGCTGCAACTGTAGTCAGTTTCTGACCTTAATGAATGCACAGGTACAGAAAACAAACTATCAGTCTGACACTCCTCAACCTTCTCCTTCCTCTTATGACATCATTACCAGCGCTGTGGAACATTTGGTGTCCTATCCCAAACACAGACCTCTCTGCGCCTGGTTCAGCTGCTCTAAGAGGCATGACGCTTTTTCAACATATATTAGAAACGCAGACAAATGCACTTGCACACATATACACGTGGAAGTTGTGTCGTTCTTGGGCTACAGTGGTGATGTATGTGGAGTTAAAGTTTAGAGGAATCAAAGAGTAATTGCGCTTGTTGCAGGAAAAGGATGCCAGGCTGACTGAGGAGTGGTCCATCAACAGCTCGCTCACAGAAGCGTCCTCATGGGAGAGGAAGTCCCAGCATTTAACCTTCAAACACCTCCTTCTGGGCTCCTCTCCTCATCCTTCTGGCTTCCTTCGCCTCCTCTCACTCTGGGGTCTGCAGGGCCATCACTGCAGGTTTAGTCTTGAAGTACTGGTTGAAACGTAGCACGGCGTACCTGCCATGAACAAAAGCAAGACAATGTGATAGAAAAGATCAGTCAAATCTAAACTCTATTGATAGTATCAGCAATTTTAGACAATCTTCCATTAACTAGTGTCTCTCATAAGAATTTGAATAAAGAGAAGTGTATTTTCTGTAACTACATTCAAAAAAGTTTTATATAT
Organism: Tylochromis polylepis; assembly: GCA_015107715.1. Classification (NCBI taxonomy): domain Eukaryota; kingdom Metazoa; phylum Chordata; class Actinopteri; order Cichliformes; family Cichlidae; genus Tylochromis; species Tylochromis polylepis. The sequence continues at coordinate 7,974 of VVHJ01056545.1, read as the reverse complement.
TCCATATTCATTAAAGAAAAATATTTTGAGCGTTTTTTTGTTTTTTTTTTACACAAATTAAGTCTCAATGTCAAAATCCCACTGGATGTCTTTACAGATCGAACATAAAAATAAATCTGAAGGTTTTGGGAATCAATTGACTAATTTTAATTAACATCAAACTCCTTATCAGCCTTAAAAATCCCAGCCCATAAAATCCTGTCCCTGCTTTTTGTATGCTAATGTGTGTTGCAGACGGAGAGACAGAAAATCTACATTTGCATCTGGTTCTCTGTGGGTGCTCATTCAGAATCCTGCCTGCAGATCAGTTTCCAAAAAGTTGGCACACTAATGCTAATAAAAACAGAATGATTTACAAAGCTCATAAACCTATAAAATGTTTAAAGTCAGGAAAAAAATAAGCCCATTTTGAATTTGATGGAAGCAACAGCTCAGAAGAACATGAACAGACAATGACTAAGTGTTTCAGAGCCCATGCAGTAATTTCCATGACAGAATCACCCCCGTTTTGAATATACTGCCATAGATTACACACATCCAGTATTGATTTTTGACTTTGTCCCTTGCACAGAGATGTCTCTTCTCTAAGATTTCTTCTTGGAATGTTATATATTATGTACTGTAGATAAGATAAAAAGGTTTGTAGACACAATTTTTGCAGATTGGTGAACCTTTGCCACATTCCCACACACATTCAACCATGACTTGCAGAACTCATCTGCGTGGATATGGTGGTGTGTGGGTCTCTGTGTATGTGTGTGTGTGTGTGTACAGTCACAGTGCTTAATGCTAACCTTTTCACACACGCACACTTACCCCAGGAAGTCAAACTCGATGGAGGAGTATTTGGCTTGGATGAGAGCCCAGAAACCCCAAAAGAAGTGAGAAGCCTTGAGAAAAAACAAATGAGATATCAGATGTGTAACATGAAACAGCAGGGTTGAGAGTGTGAGAGATACTGTGTGCAACTGTCAACATCTGTCTCACCAGAGCAAACTTGTTGACCTGAACGTAGAGCGTCTCTAGCTCTCGCTGGCTGACCTCCTCTGTGTTCTTAGTGAAGAGTTTGTATGCCTGCAGATACACCTTGAGCCACTCCATTTGCATCTCCCGACTAGGATAGAGTCTATAGTCTGGCTCACTCATGCCTGAACAAACATATGGATGTGCAGTTGTACAATTAGCCGTGCACCATGAACACATAATTAACTCCTGTAAATCACACTGTGCTTTTACTAACCTGCAAATTCATTGAAGTGGTTGCCGATGTCAAAGGCCTGGTAGTTGTAGCTGGAGTACTCATAGTCGATGAAACGAACATGACCTTAAGGAGACCAGAGAACGCATAACATGTACGGTAGACTATTATGTACATGGTCATTTACAGCATTCCCACCCCCCCCAGAAGTAGACATTTAGGAGTGGAGCTTTGGATCAAATCAGCTAGTCTCCCTCATGTTTATTTTTTCTGCTGCCACTGCACGAAAAATTTTGAATTTATTCTTGTTATTAACAATAAATGTATCTGCATGGTTACACTATTTGTCACGTATATACCTAGCTGAAGGGAAGCAATATGAAGTCCTCTTCAGGTACTGCTGCCACATGCAGCGCACGATCACATGACAAAGTCAAAGTCAGAGACAGTTAAAAAGCCTGCTAGCTCTGCTGCTGCCTCTTCACCCAAGTGCTACTGATTGAACCTGAAGAGTCTCTTAACATGGAACCACTGTGTGCTTCAACTAATGTTCCTTTATTAGGGCAGGGATTGTTTTTGATGGTCAGCTTGAGATGGCAGGAAGAAGAGGGATTATGTGACTATTAGATGCATTGGAGGGACTTGTTGGTCAAACTGTACAGATGTCATTTACACCTGGATGACTGGAACAAGAGCCAGCCCAACCCCTGAAGTTTAATTGTGATGAACTATAATAACTGGCTATAGCATTTGAAGCATAGATTCAAAGTCTTTGAAATATGCAGACACTGGCAACAACCCAGTGAACAACTTCTGTGCAACAAAAGATATGGAACAGACATTTGTGAACATGTGGGAAAGATGATGAACCAGAGCAACATTGTGTTGACATATTTACCAGAGATTCTGGAGCTTTGATTAAAATGCAGATTACAGTTACTTTAGAAATAGGACAAAAATATAGGGAAAAAAAACAGAACCTTAATGGAAATCTACATGAATGCATTGAAAACTGCAAATCTTTGGTCCTTGTCCATAGTAACAGCAGTCTGTCGTTACTATGGACAAGGACCCGATATACTAAGACCAAATAGACCAGACAGACTAAGCTGGGCAAATTAGCATGAATCCACGATAGCTGAATAACGCTAGTGGGAACCACACTTGTGGTTCCACAGGTGATTTACTAACAATATGCCCATGTATGACAGTAAATGCTGCCAGCAATAACTTACTAACAACATATGCACATCTTGTTGCTTATAGTCTAAGCAAAGATTTTTTTTATTTCTCAAACTGATGGGGACTGAGCAAGGAGTAGTCCTTTATATGAATCCTGAGCACACAGATAAAGAGAGTCTGTAGATAAAGTCTGTTTTATTACAAACAGTTGCACTATATAAACCCGAAATGTATATATATCAGCAGACCTGACCAAGCAGCTGACCTGTAGCACTTTGGAAGATCCAGATGAATGCAATGTCAATTAAATTACTGCAACTGGTGCAAAAGCATAAAGACACACATCACACCAATTCATTTTTTTCTGTTTTGCTTCTGTTTCACACCACATGTGTTTTTTGATCCTACAACAGATAACTTTTTGAATTGTAATACCGGAGATGCTGTTGCAAAGATCACGTTTCTGTTTTCCTTCAAACCTAGCAACTGCCAGATGAATCCTAGTTATTGTGAATGCTAACATTATGGCTGAATTCATTTGCTAACAGGCAAATGCTTTTCCCCCCAGAAACCAAATTAATATCTCTGTTTGTTTGTGGATGTTTCCTGTTCATCTTTAGAGCACACAAAAATCCTTTTCTGGTCATTGATGGTTATCAGCACGCTCTACTGTGCATTATGGCTAATGCTAACGTTGTCAGCTATTGTGGATTCATGCTAATTTGTTCAGCTGTTTGTTTTGTTCTGTCTTTTTTGAAGCCCCTCAAAGCCCGAGGCTATTTCTATAAATGTTAGCACAGACTGCCTAAAGCTGGTTACCTAGCCTATCAGTAGTGCTAACTACCATGCACTTCCAAGCTTTGTGCTATTCCTTCCCTACTTTTGTTAACACTAAATCAAATCCTGAATTACATTTAGTGATACTTAAACTGAATTATTTTCAGATTCAGACATGAATCTGAAAATAATTTGAATCCAAATCACACAATTAACATTAGTTTAAAAAGCACAATATATTATATTACTGATAAAATATGTAAAAAGAATAAAAGAGAACAACTGTAAAAGTCAGCATATGATACTGGAGAGTTGTATGTGTGTGTGCTGATTGTTATAGACAAACAGAAAGTTAAACAAAAGGGAAATATTATGCAAATAAAGCATTACCTTAGTAACTCCCAACCGTTGCATGTGACCACCAAATCATGGTTTTGTGCTGGTGCAGGCAGTTAGTAAATCTGTAAAACTCTTGAACATATATCTACGTGCATCACTTTTGGTGATTTCAGCTGTCAATGATCCACTGGATGAGGGGCAGTGTGGGGAGTGAAGTTAGAAAATCGTTCTTCAAACTGATTGTTCTGGTTGCAAAATAGGATCACAGCCATAAGGCGAGAAGCTCAGTTTAAGGATCAGACACTTACCCTCTTTGCTGTTGTGGATGATGTTCTTGCAGAGCAGGTCATTGTGACAGAGCACCACAGGTGAGCCCAGCGTGGAAAGATGCTCCTTCATCCAAACCATCTCCTGCTCTAGCACCACCTTGCTGGGAACTTCCTGCTGTATTCTGGACAGGGAAGGAAATGGAGAGAAGGTCAGTGTAGTCACGCACATTGTTGTGTTGTGACAACCATCGAGAGTACCTGCACACACACAACACTGTGTCCACACATTAAGTAAGTATGACAAGAATAGTTTCACTGGCTGTTTTTCACCAAAATAAAACACCTTTCATTGTTTTGCTATCATTGCCAAGTGGGAACATATGTGAAGTGAAAACAACTGAGGCCGACATGCACAGGCAGCACACAAGCTCAGTGGGGCTCTGGCCTGATGATTCCTGGGAACACAGTTGCAGAGAAACAAATTCTCAGTGGACCCTCCTGGTGCTGGAGTCTACTTCCCTGTTATTATGGCTACATTACACTTTATTTACCAAGTTTGCAGACCTGACTACCAACATCTGATCTGCGATTTATTCCACATTGTGCTTGAAATCAACATTCATGCATATCTTGCACCAGTATTTATATAAATCTTTGCTCTTTTCATCTGTGTCCACATGACACAAACCTCCTGAGCATTCACGCATCATAAAGCCCAGTTAAGATTGTGTAGTCTGACCCAATCAGACAAGCTGCAGATTTGGCTTGAAGGTAGTCCAAAAGTGGTATTATTAGATAGTAGAGAAAAAGCTAAGCTAAGCGTGCTGAGCAGAGACCCCTTTGTTAAATGTAATGGGCTTATGTGGATTACTCTAGTATCAGCCTGAAGACAGTCTGAGCTCAGAGAAAACCAGTGCGCACGCAGGACACACCCTCATCTCTTAGATTTCTATCTAGCTTGCTCTCTCTCTGAGACTCACTCACTCAAACTTAACTTATACAACATTTCATTCACAGAGGAAATGTTACTGAAATGATTCTGAATTAGACTAAATGCTACAAATAACACAGCCCTATTAAAATGAACCGCAATGTGAGGACTTCTCAGACAGCAGTGTGTAACAAGTGTCTGCTGTCCAGGACCAGGGCACTCTAGCTGTCTGTGTTACCAAGGACGGGATAAAGTGATCTGATAGACCAGGCTAAGCAAACATCTGCTGGCCCACTGAATGCCAAACACTCCCTAATCCAGTCTGCTATTATTGTTACAGTTATATAAGCCACATGCTGGACTTAATCTAACAGGGAAGAGAACAAAGATATTAGCTGGGACTGGGCAGCTGGCCAAGTTATAAAATGGTATACTTTATCTGCTCCACATGTCTCTGCCATGCTATCCTCCTTATTATATAGAGATGAATTTACATTTTCATTAAACACACTTCTAGGTAATGGTGGGAAATTACATCTCTATTACATCTCATCTTTTGGCTGAATGGAGTTATATGACAAATATCTTGGTGTTTTTTTATGCAGCAAGCCAAGTGTTCAGTTTTATACTAAAGCTACAGGTGACAAGTCAAAAATATTTCATTAATATAAAACACAGATAAGATTTAAATGTTTACTGTCTCCATGTTGTTTTGACATATTTCAGTAGAAATATAAAGCCTGCTCCTCCGTTGTCATGAGCTAATTAGCATATCAATAACATAATTGTGTCATATGTTAATTCTGCCCAGCGTCTGACCTTAGCATGTGTTTACTTCTCTCTACAGAATTGTGATTTGGGTTATATTTACAAGCTGGCTCACATATGCAGTCAAATCATATGACTGAACAGTATGTGTGGCTGCAATGGAACAGGAGGCCTTGTATTTGCAGCAGAGCACCTCTAACTCTCTTTTACTGAGACTAGCTAAGGTATATCCAAAATATTGCTACGTGCTTTTTAAACAAAACTGGAAAAAATAAAGAGAACTCTACTCAAGTGAGTGAGCAGGTCTGTGTAATGTTGCCAAGTATTTCAATTGCGTGACAGGCTTAATTGCTAATGCATTCTCTAATGGACAGTGCTGTGCCAACAGGAACATTTGTTAGCCTGCAAACCCTGGAAATAATGGTTAAAGTTTATTTTTGGACATAAATACATGAACTGCACAGGATAGAGTTGTACGTTTTTTGCAGTTCTCTCTGTCATTTTCTATGCAAACAAAGCCCAACTACCCCACTGCTTCATCACAGAGAACTTGCAGATTATATCAGGCTCTGGGTAAACAGTTTATGTCCTCATTTAACAGGAAACTCATGCTGGGCTTTATGGACTATTTGCATCATTATCACAGTGATAATGATAACCTTAACTTTGAGCTATGAAAGCTGAGAAGCAAGAGCTCACCTGATGTTGGAGGCTTGCTCTGTGAATTCTGTGGCTACAAGCGAGAAATATTTTCGCATCTTGATCCAGAGGTTGGGTTTGGGGATGCACCCATTGTGTGCATGGATGGCGTGGATACGAGCCATTTCCCTGGCTATCAGCCTGAGAGGAGACGGAAAGAACAAGGTTAAAGTCATGGCAAGATTTCATTAGTTATAAAAAATCCCTATAGTACAATGGCAGAGTGTCCTACTTCATTTATCTACAAGGACAAATTTTGGTTACAGAGTTCCTGGAGATAGTCGAATTAAAACAAGCAAATACATAATGTCCACTACACAGAGCTGATTTCCACAATGGGAAGACCGTTTCACAGTCAAAACATTGTGTTACCAGATAAGGTATTCCCTCTAATGTTGAGTCCTAGAGTAACTATTCAGCGCACAACCTTGTGAAATTGTCTGTTTTCTTCATTATACAGTTCTTTATTTGTGTGGCCTGTGTATTTCTGCATGAGTCTAATCTTTGGTGTATGAAGCAGAAAACCACTGATGTTAAAATTTTTACCATCTTTGAGTAAACTCAAAAAAACATTTTAAACATTGCCGTGACAACATCACACCCTAACCTGAGCAGAGTAGGATCTCTGACATCCTGCGTTCCAAGTGCATCTCCCTGCATGAACTCATAGCAGATGCCATTTAGAAAGGTGCAGTAGAGGCGAGGAGCACAACCATTAGCATGCAGCACCTAGGAGACACACAAAACGATGAGAATGAGGTAGGAGCAAACAACTGCTTACGTTAATTAACTCAGGACTCAGCAACGTGGCAACACTACCTGAAAGCTCTTAAGCTCATTGTCTCGGTCCACAATCAGCTCTGTTTTGTTTCCATATACTCGGACCAGGACTACATCATCTGGACTGTCGTCCACATAGCAGCCCACTAGCTTGTTGGTGGTTCCATCAGTGAAGAGCTGGGAAAAAGATGAAACCACATCTCGTCTCACAAAGGGCCTCTGATTGTACAGCACCATGGTGCTTGAGGAGTGTTTTTCTTAAAGCTATTAGTTACCTCTAAGTCAGCATCAACACTGAAGACACCCTACAGCTTTGACCTACATGAGATGAACGTGTCAGAACACTTCAACTGGTTTCACAGAAAACTTGAACTAAATGCTGAACAGGTTTTCCCAAGTCATCTCTCTCTCTCTCTCTCTCTCACACACACACACCTCCAAAACATAAAGGGAACACTTGTGTATATAACTCCAAGTCAATCACACTTCTGTCCACTTAGGAAGCAACACTGATTGACAATCAATTTCACATGCTGTTGTGCAAATGGAATAGACAACAGGTGGAAATTATAGGCAATCAGCAAGACATCCCCAATAAAGGAGTGGTTCTGCAGGTGGTGACCACAGACCACTTCTCAGTACCTATGCTTTCTGGCTGATGTTTTGGTCACTTTTGAATGCTGGCAGTGATTTCACTCTAGTGGTAGCATGAGACGGAGTCTACAACATACAAAAGTGGCTCAGGTAGTGCAGCTCATCCAGGATGGCACATCAATGCGAGCTGTGGCAAGAAGGTTTGCTGTGTCTGTCAGCGTAGTGTCCAGAGCATGGAGGCGCTACCAGGAGACAGACTGGTACATCAGGAGACGTGGAGGAGGCCGTAGGAGGGCAACAACCCAGAAGCAGGACCGCTACCTCCGCCTTTGTGCAAGGAGGAACAGGAGGAGCACTGCCAGAGCCCTGCAAAATGACCTCCAGCAGGCCACAAATGTGCATGTGTCTGCTCAAACGGTCAGAAACAGACTCCATGA
>VVHJ01056543.1:5860-17661 GCA_015107715.1 Tylochromis polylepis | reverse complement strand
TACACACAAACGGAGATGTCGCCTCTGAAAACGATTCTTTCTAAAAACTCCGGCAAAAGTGGAGATTTTGGAAAACGCCGTTTTCGCGTCGCAGTGTGGACTGCAAAAATGGAGGTTTTTGGAAACGATGACGCATTTTAGTCATGTGATGCAGTCATGTGACCAATTCAACTAGATGGCGGACGGCATTGTACAGCAGTTGTTTTGTTTGCTCTCAATTTTGACGGCCCTGTTAAAGATTAATATCAGTTTGTACATGCTCCAGATAGCTTTTCTTCAAAGAAGAGGGAATGTAAAGTAAATAAGTAAATAAACGGCAGACGGAAATGACGCAGGTCGAATCGTCTTACGTTTCACGCATGCGCAGTACAGGAACATAAGCGTTTTCGGAAACGATTGAAAACGATAGTGTGAACGTGGAGCGTTTTTAGACGAAAACGCCGTTTTCAAATTTATCCGGAGTAGTGTAAACGTAGTCTTAAATGCACAGGCAGGATAAGGAGAGGATGGGGAACAGGAGGAAACACAGCTGGGACTAATCAGACATAATGAGACAAGGGGAAGCAAAACTAGATACACTGATGTAGGACAAGGATTATCAAAATAAAACAGGAAGCATGAGGCAAAAGCAGACTTGACACAGAGACGTGGAATATAACAGGCTTAAAACCAAGCACACATTTGATAATAATAAAGATCAATCAAGTGGACCAATATGGCAAAGCCATAATGAACTACTTCAAAAAATAAATCCATTGGGCATCTTTCTTGGCCTTCAGACAACAATTCTAATTGCTAAAGTACCAAATGGGACAGGCAAAAAAACCAACCCAAAAACAAGCACACAACACACAGAGATTAAATGAGGAGAATAAGAAAACATAACTAAACCTTCACTAGGGACAAGACACCAGGAACACAGGGAGGCACAGAAACAGAACATGGAGCACAGAGACAAGAGTAACTAACAGTGACAAGGAGACATGACTGACTGGGAAGACACAGGAGGTGAACAAACGAAGAGACTAAAACTCAGGCAGAGATAACACAACTAAGATCACTGAGAACCAAAGAAACCCAAAAAACATGAACAAGAATAATCAAAGAACATAATTAAAATGACTGAAACACCAATACTGGGTCACAGACCCAGTACTGTGACAGTTATGAACAATCTTCCAAAGAGTTGTGTGAAAATATTGTGACAGTGTTTCTTTATGCACAATCAGTTTTAATGATGCAAAACACAAACTGTGCTGTAACTTAATCAAACTCTGTAAATCACAGTCCATCAATGTTTAAGCTATTCTTGCTTAAAAGATATTTCCCTTTGCAATTAAATTTGCTCTGCACTGGATCCAACAATGTATCAGTCCATAGCCCGTTGTAAAGTGTAGAAGTAAATGTATATGTTATTTGATACACAGAGAGGTGTTTACAAGGGTTATAGAGCTATTTATGTACCCATTGGGTGGTTAGATGTTTTGATATTTACATGTTTACACATCTGAATGTTTACACATGCACTTTCAAAGCAGTAATAAGTATGTGTTGAATCTACCTGGTTGGTTTCCCTGCATTTATCCGAGTATAGGATTTCCTGGCTTCTGAGTGGCCAGTGAAGTATCATGGGGGCTGTACACAGGAAGTGTTTTGTTGTTGTTAAGGTATGCAGAGAGTAAAGGTGCTGCTAAGAAAGTTATCCGTCTCCATCTTGCTGTTTCTAATAGTTCCGAGAAATTCCAAACCACATAGCGAACCCTCACGTTACACCCGTGATTGATTCCTCCACATCTTTTGGCCGTTTCTTAATTTGTAGCAGCAGAATATGAATACATTGTCTCATTTCTTATAGCAATTTTGCTATGTTTCTATTATGAGGTCAGGAGGGCAGCTGACCTGAATCTCTCACATATTAAATGCTAATTTAAAACTCCTAACTTTGTGAGGTGCTTTGCATTATTTAAATAGTGCCTTTACCCCCTCTGGTTTTTGAGTTTCTCTTTGGTTTTGCATTATGTGAAAGAAGGAATCAAATGCACCTTAAGCACAGAAGGCAGAGAGACATTTGACCATCTCTCATTGATGTACTGTACCTAAAGTGATCTAATGGATGTGTTGAGTCTGAAAAGAATTTTAAATTCAATTTTACAAAAGTGACAATTTCTGTCTTTGTGTGTGTAATTATTCAATTCAATCCAGGTTCATTTATATAACACCAAATTACAACAACAGTCTCCCCAAGGCACTTTATACTGTAAGGTAAAGACTCTACAGCAGGGGTCTCCAACTCCAGGCCTCGAGGGCCGGTGTCCTGCAGGTTTTAGATGTGTCCTCGATCCAACAGCTGATTTAAATGGCTAAACGACCTCCTCAACATGTCTTGAAGTTCTCCAGAGGTCTGGTAATGAACTAATCATTTGATTCAGGTGTGCTGACCCAGGGTGATATCTAAAACCTGCAGGACACCGGCCCTCGAAGCCTGGAGTTGGAGACCCCTGCTCTACAGTACTCTGGAGAGTAGGAAGACAGGAGAAAAACACAGCCAAAGGAGAGAGAAGATAAAAATTTAATGGCATGTTGCAGTGGTGCGGGGACTGATAAGAGGTGGGTGGAGAAAAAGTTCTCAGTGCATCACATGAAGTCCTGCAGCAGTCTGAGCCTATAACAGCTTAACAAAAGGAGTGTTCAGAGTCACCTCATCTAGCCCTTTCTATATGCTTTATTAAAAAGAAAAGCTTTAAGCCTAAATTTAAAAGAGTAGAGAGAGAGTCTGTCTCCCAAAGTCCAAACTTGGAGCTGGTTCCACAGGAAAGGCTCCTAAAAGCTGAAGGCTCTGCCTCCATTCTACTTTTAGAAACTCTAGGAAACACAAGCAAGCCAGCAATCTGAGAGCAAACTGCTTTCTTGGGATATTATGAGATCTTTAAGATATGATGGAGCCTAAGTATTTAATGCTTTGCATGTGAGGATTTTAAATTCAATTATGGATTTAACAGGAAGCCAGTGAGGAGAAGCCAGTATGGGAAATATATGGTTTCTCTCATTATCTGAATCAACTAGGATCACTCTGAGACAGGAAGTTTCTCATTTTAAAGATCATTTGCAGATAAAAGAAAGCAGTCCCATATACAGTATTTGTTTAATGTGAATAATGCAGGACATATCAGATTTCTCACTGTGTTACTGGAGACCAAGGTAATCCCAAATTGGTTAGAGGTCAGATTTTTAGGGTCAGATATAATAACCTCAGTTTTGTCTGTATTTAGAAGAAGAAAATAACAAGACTTTCAGGTCTTCATGGCTAACTGATTTGTGTCATCTGGCTTTATAACTGGGTATCATGTGCATAGCAATTAGCATGTATGCAGTGTTTTCTAATAATATCACCTAAAGAAGCATGTATAATGTAAAAAGCATTGGTCCCGAGACAGAATCCTGTGGAGTTCTGATTACTTTCATGTGCAAAGAAAGCTCCCGATTTATATGCATAAATCAGAGTCTATTAGATAGAGATGTTTCAAACCATGGCAGCACAGTACCTTTAATACCAACAGTGGGATCTAATCTCCACAGTAAAATGGTCAGTGGTATCAAATGCTGCACTGAGGTCTAGCAGGACAAGCATAGAAATGAGTCCACCATCAGAAACCATAAGGAGAGCGTCCTTAGTGTTGTTTCTGTGTTATAATGCACTCTGAATTCTGACTGAAACTCTTCAAATAAACCATTCCTCTGGAAATAGTCAGTTAGCTGTTTTACAACTCCTCTTTCAAGAATTTCTGAAAAAAGAGAAAGGTTGGAGATTGGTCTATAATTAGCTAAGACAGCTGGATCAAGTAAAGGCTTTTTAAGTAGCAGTTTAATTATAGCCACCTTGAAAGTCTGTCGACAAAGAAAAATTCATCGTATTTAAATTTTTTTTAGCATTAATAAAAAAGTAAAGCTTCTTTCAACAGTATTGCAGAAACACTGAATAATAGACATGCTGATGATTTAGAAGAAATTATTGAGGTCTGTTCATAAAAATAATCGCAGAGAAACAGTTTAAATAAATATCAGCAGTTATTAATGCTGCTGCACTAAATGATACCTCTGTGGGATGGCTGTGAACCATTTTCTTGGTTAAAATTTTATTTGTGAGAAATTCAAGGAGTACTTGGCCCAACAGAGCTCTGACTCTTTGTCAGCCTGGTTACAGTGATGAAGATAAACCTCCAATATGTTCCTGTTTTCCTCCCAAAACAAGTTAAAGTTATCTATAAAAGTCACCTCACACTCACTACAGACTGATCATAGCAAGTATGTACGCTCAGCAGGCAACTGAAGAGATCCATACTGCGACTGAGAGCAGGAAAATTGACCTGAGATGAAAGCATGGCAGTTCAGAGACTCCAGAACTTTAAACAGATGGAGAAAGTCTTGTTAAGTCAGTTCAGACTGTTGATATCAGATATCATTTGTTCCCGCATGGATATTCCCAAATAATCTCTGTGATTTTGCTAGCTAATTCCAGAACTCAAGTGGCAGGAAAACAGTATGTTTTGACTTTCAATTAGAGGTGTAAAAGATGGCATGAGAACCAAGATGTGATTGGCTGTCATGTCATGGAACAAATGCAAGGTGGTGGAGGAAGCTGTGGACGTTTTTTTTTGTTTTTTGTGGCGTCAGGGTGACAGCCAGTGGTTCAGTTGAATTCATTACAGGAGGAGAGTCCTGTTCATCCAGGATGTTTCCAGCCTAAGTGTCCCGGGAGAGTAGGATGGAATTAGGAAATTAGGACAGTTTTTCCAGTGCTTGCTCTTTGGTACTGTGGTCCAGAGGTCTGTTTGCTGGGAGTAGAGCTCACTTGAGTCTTTGGTTTGGCATCTAAAGGCGTCCAGGGATCTGAAACCTGGGATTGGGTTAGTCATTGTCCTGGTAGAATCAAGCTCTTCTCTGGTTGCATAGCAATGCGCAGGGCTAAACGTTACTAGAGAGTCCCGGAGCTGTTCATCTTCTTTGATCTGGTAGAGGGTTTAGATCCTTTGTTCAATTCTGCAATTTTTTTTGGTCTGAGACAGAGACAGCGTGTACACCCAGGCAGGGACGTAAGTGATTGCTTTCTGAAAAAGTCAGACAAATAATTAGCCTAGCCATCAAGCTAGCAAACACGAACAAAACCAAAACTGCGTTAAGCTAGCTGAAACAGTCAGTTATAGCAGTGCTTGATTCTGTCCATATCAGGATTCTCTGTAGTTAACATCTAATTGGCTAGTTTTGACAGTTTAGCAAGAAACACAAAAATTTAAAACAAATCCTAAATGAATTGTCTAGAACCAGATTAAAAACTTAGACACAGGACCTGCTTTCAGGTCAACAGAAACCTGACTTATATGGAAAGTCAGTATATATAGAGAGTGAGTGACTGTGTCTTCTCTGCACCTCACTTTAGTTGTTCTGTGTTTCATTGCTACAGTGGCAATAAAAATTCTTATTCTGATTCTGATCTCAGCAGATATATGACTTATGACTTCTTCAAAGCAAGAAGATCCTGGGTTCAAATCATCCATCTGGCCAGGACCTTTCTGTGTGGAGTTTGCATGTTCTCATACCTGTGTGGGTTCTCTCTGGGTACTCTGGCTTCGTCCCACAGTCCAAAGACATTCATTTAGTGGTGTTAGGTTAATTGGTGACTATAAATTACCCAAAGGTGTGAATGGTTGTCTGTCTTTCTGTGTTAGCCTTGCAAAAGACCAGCAAACTGTCCAGGGTGTACTTTGCCTCTCGACTTTTGGTAGCTGGGATAGACTACAGCTGCCCCACGACCCTGAATTGGATAAGCAGAAGTGAAAGGACAGACCTTTCTCTCTCGCAGTTCAGGCCTTAAGATTGTTCGCATGTATCTTTGTATGTAATGACAACTTATTTTTAATGTGCATGTGTGTGCACAAGGATATCTACCCAGACATGCAGTGAAAGTCATTTGCAAACTAATGAATTCCTTCACTGAGTCCCCAATTTCATTTAAAGTAAAATTCATATTTTACCAAACAAGAGAGTCAGCAGTGCACTTCCCCAGTTCATTTCCATCCTGTGTGCCTGATAGGGAATGTTTTCACTTCTCACACTAAAAGAATGATGCTGACTGGCAGGTCCCTGTAGGGGCCCTACTTGCTTAGTGGGCTGTTACAGTACTTAATCAATATAGCAATGCATCAACCATGACTTCAGTGCCAGCAGAGGAGGCTGCTCAGTGCTGACAGGATGCTTTCATTCACAGTTGGAGCCATCACAGGACTGTTTGATTCATGCTAGGAATATAATACAGGACAAACAATGAGTACCTGTGAGCAAGTCTCAGGCTGTGTCCCACTGAATGGCCGGGAATTGTAGATGAGAGAGAACATCTTCAATCCACAGAATAAAGTGATTATTAGCTCACGGCTGACTCTTTTAAAAGAAAAGTATAGTTCCATTTAAAACTTGAGCAAAAAATTATAGTTTCTGTCACTGGAGATCAAACTTAATGGATGACTTGGACTGTAGAAATTACATATTCTAGTGTCAAAATAATGACTTATGTGTTATTTTGGGTGTTGATTATATGAATAATTTCTTACTTCTTAGTTTCCTCTGTATTTATTCAGTATAATGACTGATAAAGTGCTGCTCACACAGGGCAAGACTCAAAGCATATTCAATTCCAATGAAACTGTTCAGCACAAATCAGACTATATGGTATAAGATAAAGTTCAGAACTGTGCGAAGCTGATAACAAAACTCCGATACTACTTTGCTGGTTGCTTCAGCAAAGAAGATTTTGTTTGTCCAATGTACAGTCAGCAGAATACAAGCAAGCATCTGTGGTAGCTCACATTTGCATATACACAACCTTGCACATTCACCAGCACACACATAGTTCTCATACACAACTATCGACCGTAGTGCTAGCCCACCATATGTACGCTGAGAATGAATTCCATCATCAACAAACATAAGCAGCACCCCCAGAATGAACTCCTGATAACTGCAACCATTACACAGTGTGGTGACATTGAGCGTGGGTTCATCACCTGCCGTTCTATTGCAAAGTGAAGTGTTTAATTGAGAGTGAGTATGTGCTGCTTTTGGCCCCACTCCACCCAGTGGCCTGTGAAATAGACTGTATTTCATGTCATTTCTACCAACAGAAGGAAATAACACTCACGTCTCATGTCTCAGTGCCATCTCCTGTGCTCACTGAAACATAACCACCTGAAATTTTTTCATACGTTTACTTATTTCATGCATTTCTCACCTCCCTATTTCACTTCAACGCTCACACGGCTCAGTGGCGCCGCTCATTTGGGGTGAGCCAGCGATGTGGTGAAGCGAGAGTGTGTGAGATGGAGCGTTGTGAGAAAGTTGCTGGGGTGATGACCTGATTGATTTTTAAATGAACTTGAATTTGTGGGTTTATTGCTTTTGCTTACAGCTTGCTGGCAGTCCTGACTGCCTTGGATTTTGATTTTGTTAACAACAGCTCTGGCAGGTACTGCAAATAGCAGCATAGTTGGAGATGATGAAGCGGAGAATGACATTCAGTGGCATCCCTAGTCCTTTTGTATACTGAAGAATCTATTATAAAATAAAATAAACTAAAACCTTCAAAATTGTCTTCTCATATAGTTGGGAAGCACTTCCAGTGCTCCTGTTATTTTTAGACTTTAGAAAGTGTAGGTATAAATCAGAATGTGAATGGTTGTCTGTCTCTCTGTGTTAGCCCTGCATCCTGCATCAACGCAAGCCTGAACAGGATGGATGTTGTTAACATTTTTGACATGGAACTGGCACAAACACAGACATGAAACATGTTCTTTAATGCTGTAAAGTCAGACATTTTAACACGGGAGTTTACAGACTTTTCATAGATGGTACCTAGAGTAACTGGACATTGTGCTACTTAAATTGGCTTGATTTTTCAACTCGTGAAGTTTTCCCTTAAGATAAACCCAGCAACAAAGCACTGATGCCTATTTTAGACCTGAAGGGCGCATGTGCTGTGGAGATATTATAATGGGAGCAATGTAATCCCTGTAAGTAATTGCCAACTCCAATTTATGAATAGTGGACTGGCAGCACTGGCTAGACTCAAAAAAAAAAGAACTGCCTGTGATGGAAGATTTCATATTGGGTCTCAAATGCATCTTCTGTCTAATATACCAGGAAACTTACCAACACATCATGTGTCAACAGATAAGTTGACACATGTTTCTTTGCAAGGATATGTAACTAGATTGTCCTCTGGGGATGATGTTGCAATAAATTCATTATATTACCATGCCTTACAATTGTTGAAGCATACAAAAGCTCATTAAACTAGTTGACTAAGAGACAGATGGAACTGCGCTTGTTTTTTCTTCTCTTCTAATGAGTGATTTCTATAAGGAAAGGGGGGTTCAGAGTAAGAGAGACTGTGTGTGTGTGTGTGTGTGTGTGTGTGTGTGTGTGTGTGTGTGTGTGTGTTTGTTGGGGGGAGTACGGTGTGTGGTAAAAGACTTTTTTCTTCAGAGAGTGACACAGTGAATGTGTCAATGTAGAAAAACGGTCTTTGCTGTGATTCTCAGAAATTAAAGCTGCATTTTATCCTTTTGGCTTTGTGCCAGGCTACACAAATGGGCTTTTTTGTCCACTGTCAGAGGTTGTAGACAAAATATATCTAATTGTCATTCCAAGCAATATGAGTTGCCATGGCATGCTGTATTTCCATGGCAACAAACTAAGTTATCGCTATTCTTGTACAGGAATAATGTTGTGCCAGAGTGTTAGCGTCTGACCTCTTGATATTTCTAAGGATAATTTTTCATAAAGACTTGACAAATCCCTTTAGGCTGTGCAATTCTTGAAGAAGGTTAGGAACACTGTCAGTTTAAGTATGACACGTTTCGAGACCGAAGAATAATTGAAATCAAGTGTTGGCTTATAAATTTCTTTTCTACTAGCAAATTGTTGTCAATTAAATTTAGACCCTGCTGCTAAGTGCATGGTTCTTATCTATCTAACTTTGTTTTGTGCCAGTCTTCATTTTCCTGATACAGTATTCTGCGTGGTATGTAAATATGATGGGATTACTTATGAAGACATGCCCTTGTGAATAATTTACTCATTGGTGGTTTTTATCCCAGAGACATATTGATGCTTCCATCTTTGGGCAAGTCTTTTTGACCTGTCTCTTTTTCTAAACAACAGAACAGGCATCTTGTGTGAAATGAGTATTCAAGAATAAAATGTGGAGTGATATTTATCAAAACACTGATGTCCTTTTTCTCAGCATCAGTCTCTAGTCTGAACAAGGAAGTTTAAATGGTGGATAAGCATTTGTTTCTACTGTAAATGCACAACGCAATACAACACAACAGGAAGAAGTGGCTCAGGCCAAGGCTACGACTTAGGCTGGACATTTTTGCCAGGATCCTCCAGTTCAAAGCTACTTTCTCCATATTGAGAAAGTGATATTTAAATCAAGGTGAGAAGCTGCCGCCACTCTTTTACTGCTAATGCCATCTGGTAAGATTATCATCAGCACAGATTTGTTCCCAGAGAGCCATTACAGTAAGACCAAGGAAGATGTGTGGAGTACCAAAATGTGAAAGATACTCCAGTACCATATGGAGGCAGCCTAAAGCATGTGAAGAAAAAACCCCTCAGTGACAATAACTTTATGAATGCACATGAGCTTTTGCTGAATGCTTTCCCCTGAACTCCTTTTTCAGTGCATATAATATTTCTCTTGGATTAAAAAAAAATTTCACGTCTTTTTCAAGTCTGCGTGTTATCACTTTTTTTTCCCTTTTTTTTTTTTTGCAGGGAACCTATAAAATTAGCTGCCACAAGGATCTATAGACTGCAACAATGATCAGGCAAATGCTTCTAAGGAGATGGATGGTTTTCATTAAGTTTTCACAATGAAACAGACCGGCAACAAATTGCTAGTTGAAGTTAAATGGATATATAGCAAAGGTAAATTTTGTCTCTCTGCTGCATTTCTTGTGCCGTTGCAAAGAATCTCAGATGATCTTAATCCCTTTTTGCTGTTGTTTATTGGCTGTTCATACGTATATAAGAGTGTGGCAGGGCTACAGTGCCTGGAATTTGCAATCCACAAGGTTAAATACTAATAGTATTGGGCTAAGTTGGCCAAAAATGGTTTCTCAAAGAGGAAAGCTGCATTTGCTTGACTATACTAGAGAGAAAAAGCATAAGACAACAGTAGGTACTTTCTTTTTTCTTTCTTACTTTCTTACTTAACAGCAAAAGGCCAGTGTTTGTTTGTCTCATGCCACTTCATAGAGGACTCTTTCACCAGCAGGCTAATACTAAAAGACTGAACAGTTTCATCTGAATAAAAAAAAATGTTGAGAAAGTAGTTGTTTTTTTTAACCCATTTCCTTCATGTACATGTTTTAACTACAGAAGTTCAAACCTGACGTTGGAGTGGTAATTTGAGTGACTTTGAACATGGCATGGTTGTTGGCACCAGACAGTCTGCTCTGAATATTTTAGAAACTACTAATCTACTAGCAAATGCATCTGTAGAATTTATAGACAGAGCTACTTTCAGCTGCCACTTTGCTAGAAGGGGTCACCACAGTTGATTTGGCAGAGTTTTTCACCAGATGCCCTTCCTGACACACAGAGGGGATTTGTGTCTACAGCTGGAACCGAAACATTGAGCTTTCAGTTGCCAAGCAAATTTGTTAACCACCGCATTATTAGGTTGTTGGAGTTTGCTCTCTATTTCTGTAGGGTCTTTACCTGACATTATAAAGCGGCTTGAGGTGTCTGTTGTTGTGATTTGGCTCAATTTGGCAATTGATTTGACTTAAAATAATTAAAGTCAAAAAATATTTATTTTGACAACAGTACAGTGGTTGCAGTATAGTTTTTTTGAGTTATGACTCCCACTTCCAATTATAAGTATTTCCTTTTTTTTATTATTATTTCCCTTTAATTCTGCTGCTCCCCAGATGGCTTTTCACTTTGTCTTTTGGCTGAACAGAACGTCCATGACTCATACAGATGATATCCTGTAATTCAATATCAGTGTCCATATGTCATCCGGAATGATGAGTCAGATATCCTAAGAGCCAATTTTCACACTCCACCTCCCGACATAATGTTAATTTCATCCGAAAGGTCCTCAAATCAGTCTAATCAGTTCCCAAAGGACAATCCAGCCCTTAAAACTGCAGATAATCATTAATCATATCTGCCTTCAGCTCATGTCAGTAGTGCCTGTGGTGCTCTCCCAGACCGGGCAGTTGGTTGCTTGTGTTTCATTTTGGCATTGACAGTGTTGGGGAGTAACAGGATACATGTACCAGCGTTACGTATTTAAAATACAAAATATGAGTAACTGTATTTCGTTACAGTTACCATTTAAATAGGTGAAAATTAGAATACAGTTACTTTGTTGAAATAAATGGATTTCATATGTTAGGCTATCCCCTCTCTAATTTTGGTAATTAAACGCATTGCTGGAAACCCAAACAAAACATGCAATAAGAGGCTCTAATGTAAGCGTCCTGTTAATGTTGGTGGCGTCAGTTACACAATGGACCCAGAGCCAGCACAACAGAGCCAGCAGTGCACGGGCAGGAATGCATTTCTTACTTGGAAATTCGGACACCACTTCACATTTAAAGAAAAAAGGTATGGGCAAAATCTGACTGTGCAATGCAAACTCTGTTTGCCAGCAACCAAGCTACTCTCAGCGTCAAAAGACTCCACCTCCAACCTAAAGAAACATCTGGAAGTAAGCTCTTTATTAAAAACTAACG
>VVHJ01056542.1:0-11207 GCA_015107715.1 Tylochromis polylepis | reverse complement strand
ATTCCAGCATATAAAATAAAATCATTTTTTGTGTTTACACTCACTCTTTCAAACAGATGCAAGTGAAACACAGTAAAAATAAATAGAATCAAAGCTTCAGCAGCACTAAATCTACTGTCACCTGTTCAGCAGGAGTGGGGCCGGTGGAGGTTTGCCCGGTGCAGCAGCGGTCACGTCAGTGGGGGGATCCGGGGCTTTCTCTGTGAACCTCACATTCCCGTGGCAGCGTGCTAGGTGCTCGCTCACATTTGGAGTTTAATTTTTCGCTGTAGAAAGAAGTTTTCTTCCCACGCAGAGTGTACAGCTGATGTTTCTGTCACTTTTTACAGAATCAAACTCAGAGTAACGTCGGTACTTCCGAGCTTTAAACGCTGCATGGCCGTACTCTCTCCGCGCTCCATATTATCCATCGTTGATCTGCACACGTCTGTTGCCGCCACGGACATTGCACGCTCGTACGTCACTGTCACGAGACGCTCTCACAAACAACATCACGGTTTAGTAACACAGTAACGCAGCGTGCTTACGGGAAAGTAACAGTAATCGAATTACTTTTTTTGCAATAGTAATGCCTTACTTTACTCATTACTTGAAAAAAGTAATTGGATTACAGTAACGCGTGGTACTCATTATATATTTTTAATATAATCAAATGGCTATGTGTGGCCATCATGTGTACAGAGCAAAGTTGATGCTTTTAGTTCAGCTTTAGAGGCATGAAACTCAGTGATTCTACTTTCAAACTACAGCAGGTAATCGTATTCAGAGAATCACTGCTGGTAGAGACACCGCCTGTTTAGAGTTGTTGCTGAGTTACTACTCAAGGAATATCTATTGTCCCCAGTGGCTCACTCATGGATCATATTGAGCTCACTGGAAGTGGATTATTATTAATAGCACACTTCTATTTCTCTCCAGTAAACAAAGGTGTATCAAATAAACCAGGTCAGAAACATTTAAAATTGTGTTTTTAATGCTAAGTAATAGTCTTTGAACTATATTTAACCTTAATCTATAGCAAAACTGATGCTACTGCTGTGTGATAGTTTAACACCCAGATAGTCCCTTCAAGGTGTGAATGGATTAGGTGACTTCACTTAGACAACATTTTTTATAAAGTGGGAAATTCCAGTAGGTTTCCAGAGAGCTTCAAGGACTAAAACAAGTGTTGAAGCACTGCTACCCTCCACACACAGTCTCTCTCTCTCTCTGTCTCTCTACAAACACACACACAAACAATGTGATGTAATTGAGTGTAACATATGTCACACAAGCCGCTGCCAGGTGTATCACATGTCGAGCAAAGCTCCCTTGGAGGGTGACATAATCAAACAAGTTTAAATGTTCAGAGTACACACACATTTGCATCACCTTGTGTGTGTGTGTGTGTGTGTGTGTGTGTGTGTGTGTGTGTGTGTGTGTGTGTGTGTGTGTGTGTGCAGAATCATGTATATCACCAGCTCAAGCCAAAGCATGTGTTTTACATTTATGTGGGGTTAAACAGCCTGGATGTGTGGATGGTATAACAGTTGCTGTGTTGTTGACTGATGTGTGTGTCTTCTGTACCACTGAGGTAATTGTTTGGACTTGCCAGAGGTAAGCCAGCTATAATAACACGCATGTCATCATGTATCCATATCCATATATGTTATGGATCTTGATCGTGGAGCTGTTTCTCGAGTGTGCATTGCAGATTTGTAATGACAGATGATACACAATGCCACACATCTTAATCAGTGACTAGCTGAGGCTGCACCGAACATGTTTTCAAAATCAACAAAGACTTGCTCCCCTCTGACTTTTCAGTGTTGCTGTGCTTTGTTCAGACCAGTAGATGTCATTCATCAAGGTTCCCCAGTTTGACCAGGACCCTGATTCTAACTGAAAGTGAAGGAAACCAGTGAAAGAACAGAAGGCTGCAAAAGTGAAATAAAAGATTGTTTTGGCTAATTATGGCTTTAGTATCGTCAAGGGTTAGCTTAGACGCAACGCCGTAATGTGTCTGCTCAGCTCTCATTATTGATTTTGACCAGTGGTGTTTTCAACGACGGCTTTTGAGAACAAGCTGGTTTTGTCTCTAGAGAACTACAAAGTACTTCATCACCACCTAGCACAGCGCAGCGTTTCTTGGTTGCAGATGATTTAAAGCTCCACTGTTCAACAGGCGCAAAGAAAGAACGACAAATCATTCTTGTTTTTAAAATTGAATTTGTTTTTCAGCCCATCCATGGATCATCTACATAATACATCATGGCTCTGATGTCACACTTCCAATAACTCCTCCCAGTGACCCCCTTCTCACCTACAAGTGAAAAGTCAAAGGCGGGGGGGGCAACATTTGGCAGATGCTCTGCTGTTATTGCCCCAAGGTTCTGGAATAGAATATAAGTCTGTCCAACTGACAATTTTAAATCAGTTCAGTTCAGTCATGCCCAAGTTTTCACTGGGGGGTGACTGTAGCTCAGGAGCTAGCAAAGGTTGTCTATCAACCAGAAGGTCAGTGGTTTGATCCCTGGTTTCTGCGGTCTGCACGTTGAAGTATCCATGGAAACTTACTGAACCCTGAGTTAGTGCTTATGTGTAAAAAAAGTGTTTGTGTGTGAATGGTGCTTGCAACAAAAAGCAATTTGAGTACTCAGAGAAAACTATTATATATATTTCCTTACTTTTAATTATATCTGAGGTGGCGCATCGTTTTCGCCCAGTCCACTTTTATTTACTTTTACTCTTGTTTAAAGATGTAAAACTTTATAATCGCCATCTGTAAAAAATACCAAACTGAAGTTGGCTAATGACTATATTAATTAACATGATAATTCTCATTATAAATTTCTAGCTGGATGAAAACTACAAAGGCTACCTGTGTTTGGAAATCAATGCACATTTAAAAATATAAGTGTATTAGTGAGTTGCTTTTTAAATGGCTTCTTAAAGCTGTAGTTCACACATTTGTCTAACAAGTGAGAAATCTCTGATTTGATCCTGTGAGGAGTCAAAAATTCCTTTAAGGCTGCATTAGGAAGGGCATCTGACAAATCGAACATGTAGCACTACCTACTGTTTTGACCGCTTGTGAAGAAGAGAGGTGCTGAAAGTACCATTCAGCTCTGAAAGACATGTTGTAAAATAGAGAATTAGACTTGACTGATTTCTGTTTTCAGAAAATCTAGTGTGGGTTGACCAATCGCAAGTCTCTTCACATCAAATCACAGTCAGTGCAATGCAGTCATTTCAAAGTAAAAATAAAGACTCTGTTTTACCTCTAAGACTTTCATTTAAGAACGTGGGCTTTAATACATGTGTGAAGTCTCCAGTTTGTTTGTTTTTTTCTGAATGAGCCGGGGCAGGAAGAAAGCCCTTTCTTTTGTCTTGCCTTTTTTAAGTAGCGGTTTGTACTGCAACCTTCACCCCTTAATGGAATTCAGTTCATGGCTGACAGTTGTGTGAACATGTCTGATAACAATTCTAACCGCAAACTTTTTTGAACACACATAAACATGGTCTCTGCCAAGCAGGAACAACGCTGAAGGACTTCATAGCTACGAGTCAACCACAAGGAAAGAAAGAAACTAGTATTAATGTGCTTGAGGGATTCTTTTCAATATTTCCTGCCTTTTCATCTGAATCTGGCCTCCCAGACCTGTGTCACGATCCCTGACCTTTAGCTCTATGAAATATGATTTACTCAGAGTCTCTGACATACAAAAACAACTACCACAATTCACAGAAAACCTTTTTCCCCCAGTTTGTGCTGAAGGGCCAAAGTGTAATCAGATTTCTTGAGTCTCACAGGTTGTAAATATTAAACTTTCTTGGGGACTGCAGAACATAACCAAAACTATTTTGGGGAACTTTTAGTGTTATATTGTGTAGTACTTTATTGTTTGGAGATGTGTACGTTCCCTTGATTTCATTTTCTCTAATACCTCACTGGATGGATGGATGGATGGATGGATGGATGGACCTCACTTCAGAGGTTATTTTTGGTTTGTCCTGTCAGTCTGTGAAACTATGGTATTTGATAACATTGTAGCAAATATATAGCATGCAGGTAAGTAAAGAATAAAACAAACCTTCATCAAACTACATTATTCTACACACTACAATTTATTTTTTAAAAAAACATTAAGGCTAAAAGCAGATGAGAAAAAGTGTTTGAGCTGCATGGCAGCTCAAACACTTTGAATGTTATTGGTCTATTGGGCCTTACCATTAGTAATGGAGCCCTCTACAGTTACTAGATGGGCAATTCAGTTTAATTCAGTGTTATTTATATAGTGCCAAATCACAACAGCAGCTTTCTTAAGGCACTATATATTATAAGGTAACACAGAGAAAACCCCAAGAATCAGATGACCCCTCTAAGAGCGAGCACTTTGGCACCAGTGGGAAGGATGAAGTCATCTGCCGCGACTGGTTGGGGGTGAGGGGAGTAAGACAGAGAGCCAGAGATGAATAATGACTAATGATTACATGTAGAGTGGCATGTAAGCACATAGTGAGCGAACAAGAAACAGCCCCAGCAGCCTGGGCCTATTGCAGCATAATAAAGGGAGGATTCAGGATTACCGGATCCACCCCTAAGGATATCCTTATTCAAAAAGGAAAGTTTGAAGCCTGATCTTAAAAGTAGAGATAGTGTCTGTCTCCTGAATCCAAACTGGAAGCTGGTTCCACAGAAGAGGGGCCTGAAAACTGAAGGCTCTGCCTCCCATTCTACTTTTAAATACTCTAGGAACAGCAAGTAAAACAGCAGACTGATTGCTCTTTTGGAGTGATATGGTACTATGAGGTCTTTAAGATAAGACGGGGCCTGATTATTAATGACCTTGTATGTGATGAGAAGGATTTTAAATGACATTTCTGGATATAGCAGGGAGTCAATTAAGAGAAGCCAGTATAGGCAAGAATACTCAAAGGAACTAGAGGTTGAAGACTTTTCAGGGAGTTTTTAGGACTTCGCCTTGAGGTGACTGTTGTTGTGATTTGGCGCTGTATAAATAAAATTGAATTGTATAATAATGAATTACAGTAGTCCAGCCTAGAAGCAATTAATGCATGAGCTAGTTTTTCAGCGTTTTATTTGATTCTAGAAGTAGGAGTAAAAGTATTGTGTCAATTATTTATCGTAACTATGGCTTTACATGCCCTTTCAACACAGTCCAAAAACTGGTATATAGCTTGAAGGCCACACTTTTAAGACAAGTTGAAATGGAGACTCAGTGAGGCTGCATCCTTCTGCTAAGTCATCTTAAATCAGTCATGTGTTTTGAACACGCCAGCACCTCCATTGACTCCAGAGGGTTAAAAAACACTTTTAAAAAAATATCTACTGTAATCAAATGTATTCTCCACTGCTGTGTAATCCATTATTGTAAATCCAAATGTTATTAGGAAGTGAACAGACGAAAGAGGGTTTTCAGGGAATACTGTTCAGTGTTTAGTTTCCAAAAACAAGATTGTCCAAGACTCCTCATGGCGTTACTGAAGGCCAAGGTAATGCCATCCAGGCATTATGGCATCTGGTTAGACACCATATTTCAGCCAAATATGAAAAAAAAATGTGAATATCAAAGCTATCACAGTTTTGTCACTTGAAAACAGCTGCCGATAATCCTTGATCAGCAAGCAAGGAAGTACAGAGCATTAACTTGAGCTCAGAGTAGAGCTGCCATTCCTCCACATTGAAAGGAGTCAAGTTTAGGTTGTTCAGGCATTTGACAAGGATGCTTCCTGGGTGAGGTGTTCTGGCCATGTCCCACCAGCAGGAGGCCCTGGGGCAGATGCAGGACATGCTCTCGGCTGGCCTGGAAATGCCTTGTTGTTCCCCCAGACAAGCTGGAGGAGGTGGCCGGGGAGAGGGCGGTCTGGGCTTCTCTGCTTAGGGTGCTGCCCCCGCGACCTGGTCCCAGATAAGTGCAAGAAGATGGATGGATGGATGGATGGATATGAAGCAATTAAGCATAATTGACTATCAGCAAAATCACATATTAATTATGGTTCTGTGTTTAACAGTTACAACATTTAAAACCTGTTTTAAGTTATTCAAAATCATGTGTAATGGTGAGTTGGCAACACATTTTTTATCTTTTACTTTCCTGCAATCATACAGATCTACCAAGGTCAAAGCTGGATCAAACTACTCAAACTGTTTTTCTCATTTAACATATTAATCGTACTTATACTTTCATGATATTATTGGTTAAGAATAAAGATGATTTCCTATTAGCGAAAGCAGAAAAGCTCTATTATAGCACTCTGAATTATCTTTAACATAAAAAGCTGGACACCCTCTCTCTGATGTGATAAGAAGTAGGCTAACAGACAGTAGCCACTCAAAATCCCCTCAGACCCATCCAACCTGCTCTGATCCTGATAGGAGCTAATTCACTGTAAAAAAAACAAAAAAAAATCATATGGAATTTATTAGTTGATTTATGTTTTATATTAATATACGCTACCAGTCAAAGGTTTAGACACACCTTCTCATTTAATGGTTTTTCTTTATTTTCATGACTCTTTACATTGTAGATTCTCACTGAAGGCATCAGAACTCTGAATGAACACATATGGAATTATGCAGCAAGCAAAAAATGTGTGAAATTACACAAAATATGCTTTTTTAGATTCTTCAAAACAGCCACCCTTTGATTGCTGCTTCGCACACTTTTGGCATTCTCTCGGTGAGCTTCATCTTTTTGTAACTCAACTAAATAAGTTAGTTAGTGTCATAGTTCCTGGGTTATTGACCCGGTGTTTTGAGTTATGTGGGCTCACGTTTTATTTTTGGGTTAATGTTGTAATTTATGTTCTCGTTCCATATTGTTTAAATCTTTTAGTATAGTATTATTTCCCAGACAGTCTTGGGTTTTGTTATCTATGTTTCCAGTTCTCAGTTTCTTGGTGGCTCCTTGGTGTCCAGTTTGTCCTGGTATCATCTCTGTGTTTGGTCACTAGCATTTCTGTATGAGGTCAGTCTTGTCTCTGTGTATTTCCCTTTCTGTCCTGTGTTCTGTTATTGTGTTCTGTCTTGTTTTGATAGTCTCTTGTCCAGTGTGCATTATGTTCAGTTTTGCTTCTTTTGGTTCATTAGTTGGATTCTATTCAGCTGTGTTCCCCAAGTGTCTCCACTTCCCAAATCCTGTATATTGGTTCCAAAACACATTGGGTCCAAAACCAGCCTACCATATTTCCTCACATAACAGTTAGTGATTACAGTTTTAAATGGAGTGTTGAACATATTGTGTCTTTTTTTTAATTTTTATTTTAATGAGTCATAAATCACAGTGAAAGAGTTAATCAGTACTGCACAGGTTACTTTGGATTATCCTGCTGCATTGAGGATTTGTTGAATTTTGCAAAGTAATGTTTGCCAATTTAACCATTAACTATTATTTCACGAATTTCAACTAAAAAGTTGGAGACTGAGCAACTTTGTGTGTCTGTGTGTGTGTAAAACATTAATTCTTAACTATTAAAGTACTAAGGGCCAAGAATGTGTTACTTTCTCACTTAGAGTATTCATGGCCAAATCTGAAAATTGCCTCCCCATAGACAACTCTGGCTCTTATAGCTAGAAATGAAAGGAAAGGGAGTGAGGAAGCACCTGGGGAGCACCAGGTGTGGCTTTTAGTTACAAGTGGGCCAACCCCAGGGGACTATAAGATCCCTTAGTCACATGACTGTGTTTGTGACAAACAAGACTGCCAGGCGACCCTTCTCCTTCGCACCTCTTTGCTAGTACCATAGTGTGTTTGTACATGCGCTGATGCAACACACTGCAAACGCTGATGCCAACTTGCACTCGGACACCAGAAAAGGATTCCTCAGCCTTTTAAAGCACATCTTCAGGGATTTTTGGATAGGTGTTTGTGTGAGGGAAGATAGGTGTCTGTTATGGTGTGTGTGTCAGTGTGTGTATGTGTGTTTGCATTGGTGTGTGTATTTCTGTACGAGATGGGAGCTCAGGGATGGATATAAGAGTGACTGAAAGAAGGTAGTTCAAAGATCAGAAGTGATTATGGCTTGTGTTATCAGGCCTGTGTGCTTCCTTGCCACAGCTTACATCACGGTCTTAATGATGGTGAGAAGAGCTGTGTGTGTTTGCGTGTAGTGTCTCCATTTGTGTAGTAAATCTGCCTTTTTACCCACTGATTATAAAGTGAGGAGAGAGAGTTGAAATGTGGAGCCGTGTGAGAGAGATACTCAATGTGACTGAGTGATTTTAAAAACTGAGATCTTCCTGATAACCATGAAATGGACTAGGGACATTTTTTTTTCTTTTACACAAATCCAATGTTTGAATGTGGATCTCACTTCTTGCCTCTTCTGCTGCCAGCATCAGCATGTAAAAGTGAGCAACACTTGGTAATGGTAGCTCAGAGTCCAGAGTTCAGTAATCATCTTCTTCTTATTCTACTTTCAGCTGCTCCTTTTAGGGGTACCCTATCCCTAGCATCCTTCTGTCACACCAACCCTTTTCAAGTCCTCCTTCATTACCTCCATGAACCTCTCTGTGGTCTTCCTCTTTTCCTTGTGCCTGGCAGCTCCATATTTCAACATCCTTTGTCTAATATATCCAACATTGCTCCTCTGCTTATGTCCAAACCATCTGAACCTGGCCTCTCTAACTTTGTCTCCAAGCTGCTCAGCCTATCACTTTAACCCAATAAATGTGACGGGAGTAATGAGTCACACTACAGTTACTCTTGAACCATTGGCACAACCAAAAAAATTCCAAGGTTTCCTGAAAGCAGCAACTCTGTGCTTACAGTGATATTGGGTTCATTACGGTAATGCCAGGCAGTGCCACATCCAGATCTCTGCAAATAACACAGCAAACAGCAAAAAGATACAGATGTTTAAAAAACGTTGCCAAACACCTCTCTGACGCCAGGTTAGGGTTTAAAGGGTTAATATACTGATATTGTCATAATCGATGAGGCAAGTCGGACTCAAAATGCAGGACTCAGGAGATCAGATTCAGGCACGTTATTTACAGAAGAGAACAAGGTTAACTAGGGTTAAGAACAACCCTAGGTTTCTCTTCAGCACTGTAGCCAGGCCGACAAAAAGTCAGAGCTCTGTTGAGCCAACCATCCCTTTAACGTTAACTAGTAATGACTTCATGAAATTTTTCACAAATACATTTTTTTCTTTTCTTTTAGTGACTGGGACAGTGCAGTCAGAGGTCTGGTCGACCAGTGAAAGATTCAGTGACCAATATGAAGATTCACGATATTCAGGACGCTGAAAAGAACTGCTTTACACGTCACTTTTCCCATCACTGTAGGAAATTTTCCCAAGTCACCCTTATAATAAACGTGTCAAACTAAATTACCTGCTATCATTAACTTAATATGGGCCTTGTTTCATTTTTTAGGCGATGCGTACCTGTCTCCTGCTTCATCCTGTGGCAGATTTCTGTCGCTCTGTGGAATGTGCAAAATGTAATAGGAAAAATGCACATTTAATTTTAAATTTGCACTCATTAATGGTTTTTCATCAGCAAAAGGTGAAATGACTATTTTACATAAGAATGTGCATTGTAGTATCGACCGCACATGTTCTGATTTGAAATCCACTCTATGCAGCCTTTCCACCATCGGACATAAAGAGTTAGCATTGACCTAGCTAGTGGGCAAAGTTACGCCATTAGTTTAGCAACATTTTTCTCATGAGTTGGCCGAGACCAAAGCAGAGCTAAAAAGAGAAAGAATACCAGATGTGATGTTGACCAGATGGCTGCAAACACAAATAAAAGGTAGCAAGGATTTCTTAACCTGTTAAAATAAGTCTTTGTTGAGCCTACAGTTTTTAGTTACAAAAATAGATTAGACATAAATGTTACATGTGATATGAAGATCTCTCTCTCATGGCCTGCATTGTATTGCTCATTACTAATTAAAAGGTGTTGATTAAATATATTGTAACATGTGGTTGCAAGAATGTTTAAATACTTTCCCCAACTCTCTGTGCATATGAATGATCGTGAACCTGACGTCAAAGTCCATTGTTAGTCAGTAGTTCTGGTCAAATGTACCGTTTCTAAGGCTGGGGAAACCTGCAGTCAGCTGAGTCTGAAGAAATCAATTGGATGAGTGATGAAATGTTTCTCCCACTGAAAACACAACATCCAGGTGAACTGAATGAACTTTCTGACACTCAAAGGCGTTAGGTTTAAAGGCTGAAAATGTGGTTAGCACTGTTGCCCCACAGCAAGAAGATCCTTGGATTGAATCCATCATCTGGCTAGTTATTTTCTGTGTGTATTTTTAATGTTATCTCGGTGTCTGTGTGGGTTCCTCCATGTACTCCAGCTTTCTTCCACAGTCTAAAGACATACAAATAGTGGGGTTAGGTTAACTGGGGATTCTAAATTGCCCATGAGTGTGAATGTGAGTGCAAATTGTCATCGATCTGTCTGTGTGTAGCCCTGGGATAGACCCTATCCAGCCCTCCTGCAACTATGAATTCAGACACTATGTTAAAAGATTATTATTTGAACTGTGAAATACTTCTTCCGTTGACTATTTCCATAAGTGATCTATATACAGACTTTTATCACTGAGTCCACTGGCAAATAGAGAGAACGACAGAGCGAGAGTAACTTATCACTGACTTGTGTGTTGATACTGAAACAACATGAATGCATGTAATACAAATCAATGCAAATCAATGTTCCAGCAAAATAAATTAAGTTGGAATACAAATAACATTTTAACCATTAGAGAAAAAATGACTCATAATCATCTCACAGATGTAACATTATCTACAGCTACTTTAGGTACCATTGATATTCATTTAGAGTCTTTTTCTCCAATTGATCTTTCTGAGTTAACTTCAGTAATTACTTCCTCCAAACCATCAACGTGTCTTCTAGACCATCTCTGTGCTTGTCCTGCTAGACCTCAGTGCAGCGTTCCATACTGTTGACCATAATATCCTATTAGAGCCATTAGAACATGCTGTAGGTATTACAGGTACTGCACTGCAGTGGTTTATATCATATCTATCTAATAGACTCCAGTTTGTTCATGTAGATGGAGAGTCCTCTTCACACACTAAGGTTAATTATGGAGTTCCACAGGGTTCAGTGCTAGGACCAATTCTTTTTTTTTTTTTTTAATTCCCTTAGGCAGCATCATCAGAAGGCAGTGCATACATTTTCACTGCTACGCAGATGACACCCGACTTCATCTATCCAT
>VVHJ01056531.1:0-22889 GCA_015107715.1 Tylochromis polylepis | reverse complement strand
GAAAAAAAAAAAAACAACCAAAGGGAAAAAAAAAAAAAAAAAAAACAGATCACGTCGCTCCATTTTCTGCATATTTGTGCACTGAGTTTGAGGACTGATTTTAAAATATAGGCTTTCCACAGTCAGGCTCTCGGTTACGTTGTTGATATTTTAATCCCTATAGAGTCCTCTGGCAGAAGTCTCCTGTTTTTTTTCCAGCCACTCACTTTGTTACTCGGGGTGAATGAGACCTTGCTGTCTGTATCTCAGCATTGGAGCTTTCTGCCTGAGCATCCCAAGTAAATCAATAGCACCTTTGAGGGTTCCGCTCTGTAAAACCAAGAGAGCACTGAATGTTTAGCCTAAATGTGGCCCTATTTTATGGGTCTCATTTGGTCTTAACTTATAACGCTGACTCAGATTGTCTAACTCTGCCAAAGGTCCACCTGATATGGGCCAGATGTTACATATGTTGTGACCATTTGGAACACATCTGGCCCACACACCATTTGCTAGTGCCAGATTAGGTCCAAATGTATCTACTATATGGGAAGTGTCTTTACTGAGGTTTTCCTGTTAACTATACATGTAAGTTTTTTGTTTTTATATCCCTAGTGTTTATGATTTTTTTTTGTATTTTTTGTATTTCTTTATTGTTAACTCAGTTGTTTATTATTGACACTATAAAAATAAAATATAATTGTAATATAACATAATTTTTATTAATCTCATACTTGCACAGCCCCAGCATCTGACGCCCGAATACCCAGCAGAGTGTGTCCATCAGAGGGCAAGGCTCCTCTGGGCTCCAGGGGTTTGGTCTCGATTGAGCTGCAATCCACATGGAGGGAAGCAGCTCCGTGTTGCACACTGAGGGCCAACTTGTGCCAGCGCAGATCCATCAAGGCTTCCACTCTCTCTCCAGTGAAAACACAACCCACCAGGTCAGCTGTAGGGTCTGCCCCTCTGGCTTGAAAGGACAGGGTGCGATCTGGGCCGTTGACGTCTACGGAGAGCTGGGTTTTAGTTGGAGATTAGAGGGTTAGAGGCAAAGAACAGGATAAATGAGGTGGCATTGTACCAGTTAAACTCAAATTAATACAAATAGGTAATAAAAAAAAAAAAAAGTAGTATATCTCTCGGTGTTTGACTGGCAGTGGCTTCAACAAAGTTTAATACAGTACGTACACACGATTACCACCTAACAAACCTGTACAACTGACTGGCAAAGATACGGTAAAGGGGAAAGACATATTAATTACACACACAAGCAGTACAGCCAATCAATCACTGCTAATGAGGCAACTTGGCCTCCATCCATCATACACGCCAAGTATTTAAATCTGGCCTCCAACTCTTAGTGATTATCGGGACTCCAAGGGACTCCAGTGCTTCATCATGGAACACAAGTGAATAACAATGAAGGTGAATGAAAGAGGAGAGTGGGAGATGATCGAAAGAAGACTGACAAAGAGACGGAGCAAAAGAGAGGGTATCAGATGAAAAATACGAGGGGACAAAAGGCGTATGGAATGAAAGAGGGGGGAGAAAATTGAAAAGATGTCACAAGAGAAAAGAAATCGAAAGGGAAAGTGGATGACTATGCAAGAGACAGATGAGCGGCGGAGAGAATGAAGAGACAAAAAAGTGAGATGGATAAAAAGGTGAAAGATCAAGGGAGAGGGAGAAGCAAGTAATGAGAGAACACAAGGAAAGAGAGTAGTGAGGGGGGGAGAAAGTGTAAAGCTGAGGAAATGAAGAGTGAGCCGCACCTGCGGATATCCCTGTGCATCCGATATCTGAAAGAGGTAGATGGTGTCTCTCAAGGCAGCCTTCTTTAACGCCAGGGTGAAGACCAGAGTGAACTCCTCTGGCAGGCCATGGGGGAACACGTGGCTGGAGCACAGAAGTTCAGAAGGGTCAGATACAAGATACTCCTCTATTCACAGGAGCTGCAAACTGGGAAGCTGCACACACAGAATGATTAAAGAGGGACTTCTCCAATTTTATACTAAAAGCTCATGAGGAGTGCTAGCCTCTCACACTCACACTTTAGAGAACTCACTGAGAACAAGTAACAGAAAGTATTTAAAAATATGAAAATAAATTAACTACAAAGGGCTTGTGCTACAAAATAAAAACATAAAGTTTGAAGTTATAATGTGTTTTTGATGCTTTTTTTGATGCATTACTGTCTTTACTGGAGGTGAAATGAAACAGGCAGAAAACACAGGAAAAGAGAAACTGAAATAGTCATGGTTTAGGAGACTGTGAAGAATGAATAGAAAACTAAAACCACAGTCATACCTTCTCCCAGTGATTGCTAACAAAAGGTGTTATGAAGTCATTCCATTGTTTTGGGAAAAAGATTAGTATCCAGTGCTTTTGGTGCTCATCAGGCAGTAAAGGTTTGGATGTTTCCACTTTCTGCTATGCCAATTTTGAATCTCTGTCCCTTTTAAAACTAAGTTCATGTAAGAGAAACAATAACTTGTGAATCTGTCACATTAACTTGAACGGCTTACTTCATATCTTACTCATATATCTCAGTTGCCATATATGCTTCTCAGGCTCTATTTTAATTTTTATTATATTGAATTAAATTTAATTATATTTGTACTCTCTTTATTTATACTTCCTTTATATCAGATTTTGAGACATGAATCGTTCTTATCATTTGTATGCTGATGATTTTCTGCTTTATATCACTTTTAAACCTCAATGTTTTTTAAAGCTTTAATTGCGCAGAATTGTTTGAACTGCATGAAAGCCTGGATGTTCTGTCTAATTGCCGTGGGTCAGGCTGTGAAAAATCTAATTTTCTCCAGCTGAATGAGAATAAAACAGAGATCCTTATGTGCAGCTCTGCCAGCCTGGTCCCCCGGGTCCTTAGAAAGCTGGGTTCGCTCTCCTGTTATGTCCTGTTTATGTTATCTATTAGAGACCTGGGAATGACTTTTAATGAGGACCAGATGTTGGATTTGAATGTTAAGGGTCTAGTTTTCTTCTTCTTCTTTTCATAATCGGAGAACTATAATACATTTCATCCTATTATGCCTATTATATTAGATTCTCCTAATATTCTCACATGACACCTCTGCTGATATTACTGCAATTGCTCTTCATCAAATTTAGAAATTAATTCAAAGTTCTGCTGTTCACGTTTTGGGTTCTGCATGAAGTACCCACCTGTATTAACAAACTTTTAAAGCCATTTGTCACCAGCAGGACTCTCAGGTCCTCTGATCAAGCTAATCATCCATCCCAAAATCTGGACAAAAAAACTAAAGGTGATTGAGACATTGCAATAGTAGCCCCCACTCTCTAGCATTCTCTCCCCTCCAGTTTTCATTCTGTGAGCTTATCTATGGATGCATTCAAAAAGCAGCTGAAGACTCATCTTTTTAAACTGGCATTTGAGTAGCATCCACCCATTTTCTACCATTTATTCAGGTTCCAATCGTGCGGTCAACAGTCTGGGCAGAGAAGCCCAGACTTCCCTCATCCCAAGTCTTCAAGCTTATCCGAGTTGTTCCCAAGCCAGCCGAGAGTTATAATCTCTCCAGCATCCTGCATCCACCTCAAAATAGGACAGAAATCTCACCTCACCTAACAGTCAACAATCAGATAACCCCTATGAGCAAGTACTTGGCAACAGTGAGAGGAAAAAACTCCATATTAACAGGACGAAAACTCTGGCACAACCAGGCTTAGCGAGGGGCTGCCGTCTACCGGTTGGGGATGATTGTTCCAAGTTCATGAAAACTACTTGAGTCACTTAAACCTGCAGTGGTCAAACAAACAAATAAGCAAATAAAAGCACATGAGAATGCAGCTCCCTCAGCTCTAAGCATCACCCACCTGACGAACACAGAAAAATAAAAATAAGTCAGTGTTTACTATTGGCTTCATGTGTGATGCAAAACCTTCCCCTTCTTAGGGGAAAACCTGCTGCTTAACATTTTTAAGCCACCACATCTTATGTACTATGTGGCCTCTGAGTGAACTGAAAATCTAACACGTGATGTGAAGTGTCACATAGAGCCTTTCAAAGTCTATAAACAGCCCCAAAAAGGGATAGTGGTCTAATAACTCTCAGCAGATCTCTATAAATATATTCTGCATATGAATATGTATGAGCCATGATCTAAACTCATTGGCCAGTCCAGTAAGGAGTTAGTTTGAAGAGCAGAAAAGGGAATGTAGTTACTGTACTGCAGCACCACTAAACCATTTGCATGTATAGAAATATTTCTCTGTGTGTATACTAAATACATTTATGGGTTATGAACATATGTATCAACCTACTGATGCTTACTGTGTGTTATCTGCAAAACACATCTTCACATGAAGGCAGTCAGTAACCAGAGAGTTGCCATCTCATTTAATTAGGCTTTTACTCACAGGGACAAATCTTTGGGCTCATCCATCTTTCCTTTACGTCCTCACGAGCACAGAGTAACAAGGTAATCCTATGTGCGTTTGTGTATTTACACACTCCTGCTCTTTTCCATGCACGTTTCTTTTTTTTTCTATGTCTATTTTCTCATTTGTTTTTCTTGCACAACACATTTTGTGACTGCAGTACAATGCAAAGCCTGTGTGTTACCCTTTGGCATTAATTTTCATAGAAGATACAGTCCGGCAAGCCTCATCTCTCAGTTGCTGGTCAAGGGCACCTAAGCACATAAATATAATACGCATACGCACACACACACGTTCACTGCTTGGAAGCGTGCAGATGTATTGAGAGATGAAGGAGCAGCTGGTTTCCCCTTCCTAGAAGTGGGGTGACAGTGATTTATAACTGAGGAAAGATCCAAGGGAAAACAGCCAGCTACAGGATATCAAAACAAAGGGAAGATGAGTGGAAGAAAAGGGTTATAAAGAAAAACACACGAGAGAAAGCAAGTGAAAGATAAGAGAGAAGGAGAGTGTAAGAAAATTACAGTGAATTTCTAGGTAAAATATGAAAATGCACGAGAATTTGCCTTTAACTATTCTGCACATAGGTAAAGATAATATTTAGGAAACTCGGGGGTTCACACAGCTTGTGGAAATAAAATGGAAAAAGCACACGCAAGAAAGAGAAACAGACAGGGAAATGGAGAGGAGAGACAGAAAATCCAATGTTGGGAACATAGTTGTTTTGCTGTCGATTAGTGACATGAGCTGTAGGGCACAAAAGCACTCATAGTACTGAAACTATTGACTTTTAAGTTGGAAGTACTGCAACTTGGCCTGTTATGTTCAGGGTCAGACATATACACACAAACATGCAATGAGGAGATAAATCACTCACTGCGGGGCCCAGCAGATTCAGATCTAGACTCTTCTAACTCTGAGAGAAAGTTACTTGTTAAAAAAAAAAGAGAGCGAGAGAGAGGAAGGCAGCAGAAGAAAGTCTCTGTGAGCCAGAGAGGCACCGGGGAAGATGGGGAGAGGAAATCTAATGTTGAAATAGCAGATCTCTGGTTTAAGATGAGAATATCACCTGGAGAGGAATATAGACACCCTTTTATTGGGTTCTAACTGTGCTGGAATCAATTGCTTTTAGTGGAGAGGACTTGTATCCCTGATGGTATTATACCCCAACTAAACGTAAGGAATTTTAAACAGCCAGAACCTGACACACACAAAAAAAGGAAAAAGTACAATTTCAAGCCATAGTGGACATATGTTGTTATACACTAACTTTTTCCTTTAATGCTAACATTAGCATGCTTGAATTTTCACAATGACAGTGCTTGCATGCTGATTTTACAGCTGAAGCTGATAGGAAAAGAAATAAATAAAAACTCTCACAATCCTTCTTGAGGGGACAGTCAATGTATGATTTAAATTTAATTAATTTCATCTATCCATGAGTGGAGAGTTTTCTTTCAGAAACACAAATGTCAGTGTCTTGCGCTAGCTGAAACGCCAGGGGATTACCAACATCTTTAGGATTGATCCTCTGGGCACCTTGGCTGCCTCTACAAATTTGTATCAGATGATATGTCAGTCAATTTGACAGCTGCCAGACATTTCACTAAAAGCAAGATATGTCTTCCTGCTGGTAGAGCTAGAGGGTAAACCAAGGTGATCAGCGGCGCAATTAGAATGTATTCTCTGGAGACCACAAATGTCAGTGCAAAAGTTTACAGCAATCCATCCAGCAGTTTCTGAGATGTTTTGGTTCAGACCTAAGCGGTGGAACAACCAATCAACATACCGAATAACTGACACTGACGTCCCCAGAGGCACGTTGATAGCACTGCTAATAAATTATGCTCCAGAGCCCCCCATCTGGAAAAATGAAAGTTGAGCTGCTGAACAGAGTGGTCATAGCATGTTTGATTCTATGAGCTCCCACCACTTCAATCTCTTGATCTTAATACCATTAAGTTTGTAACTACTTTTTTTTAAAATAAGAGCAGCATCAATTTTTAAATTAAACTACAAATTGTACCACTCCTGCTGGGTGATAGTGAATCTCAAATTCGTTAAACGCATCTCATTTCTGACTTAACTAGCTTTCACCATGGCCTCATTCCTTAACATTACAGAAGGACTTCTACACACTGGAGCTGCATAACAGAAACACGCCCGAAGCAATCACATTGTATTTCGCTGAAATTAAAATGCGTGTGACCAGCTGTGACCGGTGCCCATTTCACTGTCAGCAGACAGCTGAGAGAGACGGGAGACAAGTAGCTTCATCTGTCTGTCACTCATTTGCATTAGCTTGGATTAGCCTGGGATACAAAGCAAAACACCACTTTCCAATTACAGAACACACGTCCTTCACTTGAGTCGGCCGCACAGGCAATGAATTAAAAAGCTGTGTGAGTGACAGCGAGTCAGAGCTGGGTGTGCGTTGTTTGTTACTTAGTTTTACAAACACCCCATGTAGTCTGACCTTGCATGAAAAAGGGGTCAAATCTAACGCAAAATGCCACATCTATGCACAACAGCACACATATGCTTGCAGGGACACACAAATACCGTACTGTGAAAAAGTCTTGAGCCACACCTCATTTCTTCATATTTTGTCAGGAAAATGGTAAATAATTTGACTTTCAGATACTTTGCTTCTGCACTAGTTAGTTGTTAATGCCTGCTACTTCTTCATTTGTTCTCAATTTTTCAAATTTTCTCAGATTTTTTTAAGAACACGTTGCACACCATGCCGAAATATGACAAGCTTTTTGGCTAACAGCTCTTTGAGAATCACCTTGTTGGTGCCAAAATACTCCACTGTACTTTATGCCTGTCAGAGCATGTTATCTTTGACATTTTTTGTAGATTCGGCTAAAGAAATGAGAACAAATGATGTGTTTTGCAACTGCATAGTAACAAAGTGTCAAAAGATTTTTTTATTTTTTTTGGATAATTTGTCTGGTATGTGTAGACACAACACTGATTCATTCCTTAAGTTAGGTGCATTTTTTGCATTTAAATGATTCATAGATCAGTGTTAAGTGGCTTAACAAACCAAAGTTATTCTTGAAAAGCAGCCAGTGACCAAAGAAAAACATTGAAAGATCTCCATGCATAAATACCAAGCAGTAAAACAATCCTGAAGGTTTGTTCTGACGTTCTGATTTGCTCTCACTTATTGACTGGATTTGACCCTTAACTACATCCTTTAAAGTCTTGTGCACCTGCACTCTTCTTTTCTAAATGCTGGTAACCTGTTCAAAAACTGAAATGAATGCAGGTTAAAGTCATGAGTAAATAAATTATGCAACCAATTAACAAAAGAGAGAATTAGCATTCATAGCAGTTGGACAATAGCCCTTATTTGATCTAGACTTTCTCACATTTGGTTTAATCATTTAGAGAACCTCATAAATGACAGTGAGTTCTATGTATAGAGCGATGCAAGCAAAATGAAAGGCACCCAGAAGGCAAAGCTGATGTGCTAACACTGATTATTTTCTGTCTCAGTTAAAAAGAAGTCGCCCAGGTAGCGTTCTTCACTGATAAAACTGACAGCGGAGCTCTCGGTGGCATCAAAATTTCAATAAACGCCGCACTCTCACAAAATCCCAAACCAGCAGCAGAGAAGAGATGGCATTCCCATCCTTTCTTTGTATGGTTAGAGGCAAAACAAAAACATTTTGGTATTTCCTCTTTGGCTCCTAAGATACTGATTTCCCAAAAAGTGACAGTTGTTTTTTGCGTTTTTCTCACCCCTTTTTCATAAGTACGACTACTCTCCAAGTCTGTGACAAACAATATATGTGACACTTTTAGAACAAAACGTCTCAACCGAAGAGAGTGTTTTGTAGACAGATTTATCGGGCCTTTCAAGTGAGCGGAGCTCACGGCTCACAGCGCTGGACAGAGTGATAAAATACTGCGCACTGACCCAATTGGCACATTGTGAAAAACTGCTTTATCGGTGGGCAGAGAGAAGCTCATCCAGCCGGAAAAACAGCCAGCACAGAACTCTAATAAGCAATTTTCACACAATTCCAAACACAGTCTACACCCGACTGCTGTGTAATAACAACGTGAAAACCCCAAGAAGGCATAATTACACCATGTCAAGCTGCAAAAAGCACAGAAGGGAGTGAAGTCATGAGTTGCTGCATTTTATGGCTGCGGGTCTCTTCATGCAGAAACAAGTTAAGAACAAGCTGCCCAACACGGCCTTTAAAATCTTTTTTTTTTTCTGTTTTCAGCCAACTGTGGCCCACCTACTAATTAAGACGTCACTCTTATAGTTTCTGTTCAGGCAAATAAGTCATGCATTTCATTATGAAAACTAGTTATAATAAGTACATGCGGTTGCAAGTGGAAAACCAACAAGCTGTTACAGCTCAGTTTACAAGCCAGGGTCGGTGGCGAGAGAAATGAATGGGTATTTCTGGAAATGCAATCACAGCTTGACCCACGGCAAACAGAATGCCAAGAGTCTGCTTTTTTTTTCCCCCTTTTCTTTTTTTTTTTTAAACACACTGGACTGCGCTGACATGTTGAGTGAGAGTTCAGAGGCTGAAGAGCCGAGGGTTTTCAGTTTCTCTGCCGTCCTCTTTGTTCAGATATGACATGGAAACAGAGAGCCCGTCTACACAGGCCTCCAGAAAGGTGGAAAACCTGCAGAACGTTCACTATTTCTCTCCCCGTAAAACATCTCCAGCGATCTAAAGCGTCACGCTGCGTGTTCGTGCACGGGTTTGTCCGCAGGTGCGTGAAGAAACAGATGAAACAGATGTACAGCGGACTTACTCGCTGGGTTGTAAGAGTGCAGTCTTGCCCAAGCGGAGGATGACAGGTCCTCGAG
Organism: Tylochromis polylepis; assembly: GCA_015107715.1. Lineage (NCBI taxonomy): Eukaryota > Metazoa > Chordata > Actinopteri > Cichliformes > Cichlidae > Tylochromis > Tylochromis polylepis. Next base: position 13,636 of record VVHJ01056531.1, on the reverse strand, counting down.
GGTTACGGATCTTCTTGACATCTTTGCTCTTGAGCAGGGAAAATCGCCTCACCAGATTAAAACCTGCAAAGGGTAAGGCATTCGTGAACAACCACACCAAATAAAAGTCACATAACAGCATGTGTGTTTGGAGCTCGTCTATTCACCGGTGATGTTGGTCCTGGCGCTCTTGGGAAACTTCCAGTCCTCCACTTGTAAGGATGGGCACTGCACATCTGAGATGCAAGGGAAAAAAAGAAATTAAAAAGGGAGTTATCTTATAAGTGAATAACGTCGACACGCACTGTAAGACAAGCATGTAAAGAAGTTACTTCAGAAGCTGTGTCAAATATAACCTCTGACATTTATTACTGAGTGAAATGGACAGAGGTTTTGTTAAAAAAAAAAAAAAGAGAGAGTCAGCAGCTTCAAACATATATACATTTGAGAGTAACAGAAATATTGATCTGGTGGAAGGAGAATGGGAGTTGGTGGGGGTGAAAGAGAGTCCGAACGAAAAAAAAAGAAGAAGAAAATACAGTGTAAAACACAGAGAAGAAGATGAAATGAGGGCAAAGCTATGCCGAGTGGAACACAAGCCAGCCTGACAGGTTGTCTCGCACCAAGCTTGTCTGTCGCAGTTGCCTCCGTTTGATGGATGTGTTCTCACCCTGTCAGGGGAGGTTGCAGAGAAAAGTGTTGCCTGTCAGAGCGGACTGCCTGACTACAGGGAGGTGGGTGGGGGTGGGGGTGAGATGTGCAGTGAAACTGGGCAAGTACAGGTAGACGTGGATCCTGTGAAGCGCCATGATCCACCCTTAATTGATCTCTTTGGGGCCAAGGAGCAAGACATTCTGCTGGGTGCAGTTTTTAGATTTTTTTTTTTTATTATTTTGACTGCAGATAATAAGAATGCGATGCCCTGTTTTAATACAAAATCAAATCAAATCATTTTAAACTACCTTTTGGCTGACTGATTTTCTAAATCATTTACGTGTGCCTAATGCCGAAGCTCAGGATGACAGATTTTAGTTTCTGGCCCATCAGTCAGAAGGATGGTCATATTCGACAAACTTAAAGACTATTTTTATGTGTAAAAATAACTGTGTTCCATTAAAATGTTGCCTTTTTGATATAGCTGGACTTCTTGGAACTCCCTATTTAAAAGCATGTGTAGAGATAAAGGTGAACGACTTCAGAAGATGATGTGCTTTTTCAATCGCTTATTCAGGAAAAAACATCAACACAAGTAAGACTCTCTACAAATGTAATTACCCCCCTGGCTTTAAAAGCTAGCATTGCCCACTTCAGTAGAAATAACTCTGCGGCAATTTGCATAATTGCACACCCGTCTCTGACACCTTGCTGAAAATATTCTTTCAGCTGCAAGACGTTTGAAGGGTTTCTTTTCTTTGCTTACAAATCACTCCATTACATTTTAGCAGCGTTCAGATATGGCGTTGACTAGACCATTCATTAAGCCTTCATCTTCATTAATATAGTGGGCCCAGGCCTTATCCCTGAGGCAGAAAAACAACCCCAAGCCATAACATTTCCACCACCATGCTTCACAATTGGCATGAGGATCTTCGTTGGTCTGCACCACACATGCCAACAACTTTAGAACAGATCCAATTATCCAGCGATGTTATTCTAAAAAGACATCTTACATAAACAACAACTAGAGTTGTCTGCTAACCCTGTAATGGGGCATCAAATGCTGGGTGCCTTCAAAAAAATAACCTTAACTGTAATTGTCAACAGATTATAGCAACTCCAACTGCAAAGCAGCAACTGCAGAGGTGTTATGTCCAAATGAATTTATACCACTAAATTGTGTAGCAAGTCAGCGTGTTGTGGTGAGTTTCTGCATGGAGAACTTGTTAAATGCGAAATTTGTGACAGGGAGGGTGGAAGATGTAATATTGCAACTGACTTATGCAGCGCCATCCGCTAACTGTGTGGCACAAACAGAACAGGCATATAGGTAGCTGCTCACTAAGAAGACAGCAGGAAGTTTATTTCCCACATCCAGGATGAAGAGAAAGGTTATATTAGCGAGCGAGAACAGATTCTCAGTGTGCACTGTGTTCACATGCATGAATGGGTCATAAAGCCTACTGTAATAAACTGGAGGACAGATATCAGCCGATTGGGTAATTACATTCTCCTCTATTCTTTCCATGCTTTTTACCCCTCGGCCATAAAAGGCTGACGGGATATTGTTGTTACCCTGCCTTTAAGAGTGCAAAAAATCTTGGACAAGTTTAGATCCTGGTGTCAGAGGTCAAGTTTTCTAACAATCTTGTGAATGTGATAACTCTAGAACAAGGCCATGTAGGATCTCCAATAAATCTTTACTTTCTCAAAAAACAGTTGAATTTTAAAGATTAAATGGTTACATTTAATTTAAAATGGTTTAATGGTATATAGGAGCACATAACTAAAGACTAGGTGCTTCTTCTGAGGAAGAGTTTAACTGGAGGACACTGGTCTTTGTTTCTATCACCTAAAAAGAAGACTGAGTAGAGAGTTGAAGAAACTGCCCTTTCTTAAGGCCTGTTCACACCACAAACTATTTCTTGGGGACCTCTAGAAACTGGTGATCTTACATTGCTGGTTCTTATATAGTGCTTTTCTACTCTACTTGAGTACTTAAAGCTCATTATACAACATGTCTCATTCACACATATATTCATACAAGCACCTTTTCTACATTTTAATTGCTTTCGGTTTAACATAGACACTCTGTTGACTGCATCGGAAGAAATGTTGGGGTTCAGTAACTTCACCAAGGATACTTTGGCATGCAGACTGGAGCAGCCAGGGATTGAACCACCAACCTTAAGGTCTTCTGATCATATTAGTCCTGGGCAAATCTGCATCTCTGCTATTTATGTGTTGTTTTTCTTTTTGCAAGCTTTTTTTTGTGCTTTCTGCACCATTATGCTATGGAGTCTGCACTGGAAATTATAAAAGGAAATTTTGGTTGGCTTTTGGTTGCAAATTCACAAAGGCTGCCCATTCATAGAAAGAACAAATTCAAATATACTGCAAAAGCAGTCTCAGAAAAAAAAGGGCCCCAAATTCCTGACTTTAACTAATTTAGTTACATTTCAATTTTCCATGTTATTTTGTTACATATAAACAATACCAAATGTTAGATGTATTGGAATCTGGCCAAATGAAATGTACTTGATTGGTATTCAATTTAGACCAAGTACATGTTCCTTAATGATGAATCACTTGAATAAAAAAAAACTTTGATTTTATATTTTTCAGTTGCATTTTACTCAAAATTATTGCTTCTTGCTTATTAAAAGTTAAGAATCTTTTTTTTCAGTGTAGGTTGGATATGTTTATTGGTAAGGAACCTTTGCCATCATTCAGAAAAATGCAATACTTTATATTAATGCCAGTAAAACTGACATTAACACAAAGTTCAATTTTCCAGAGCTGCACAACAACACAGATGTAAGAGTTGAATCAAATTAAACAACACAGCAATACTAATCTTGTGCAAATAGGGCTTTACTCTCTGGAGTCCTAGGGAATGTCTTTTTCATGAAACGGGCAGCGCGCTTCAGGGAGTGTTGCCTTGAAGCGTGCAATCTGAAGATACTGTGTATGTTTCCAAGCAAAATGCAGCTTTATCAAGGCTCACAGCAAAACGGGGTGAAATAGAGGAATATAATTCCTAGAATAATAACAACCAACCAACTTTAATCAAGACCTTGGAATTTAATTTCACAGAGGTCAGCTCAAAAAAAAAGAGAGAGAAAAGAATTAAATCCCTTTTAGCCGTTCATCACTTTTTCACTTTTTATCAAGATCATCACTTTACGCAGTGCAGTTTGTGCCCATCTTTGGTTCCAAAATACAAATGACTGTATTGCAAAGCGCAGCACATTTTGTCCCGTGAGCCCCCACCAGTGTGTCATTTTCTTATTGCTGTCAACAAATGTAAATCAAGCTGCGGAAAAAGAGATGTCATGCAGCAATGTTACGGGACGCTAAGAGAGGCTTGAGATTAAAAGTAAAAGAAATCACATGTATTGGTTATGACTTCCGAACAACAGATCCAGTGGAGAAGATATCAAACGCTGCTTTAGTCTTCTGAGCCCTCTGATGTTGTCACTCATTCTTAAATCCTGCCTTCGCACCTTCTCTTGCTCGCACAGTCACACATGCTGTATTCATAATTTGAATTCTCCATCCCGAAGCCTAATCTGCCAACTCAGCACAAAGTGCACTGTGCAGTCTCACAAACGCACACATGCATATCCACACGCACACAGAAAGAGTGTATCTTTATATCTCCCACTGAGAGTTTTTTTTTTTTTTTTTTTAAATCAAGACACGGTAAGATCTGTTTTTTGTTGCTGCTTAGTCTGCTTGCTCTCCCCCCCTTTTCTTTTTTGCATGGGGGTCGGTTTCATCAGATGGAATAGAGATGAAGGCTTTGTCAGGTGTGGAGTGGAGAGACCCTGGCTGCAGGCGAATGGCCAGCACAATAAAAAGTTAAACAGCGCAAGAGAGGAGAAGGTGGAGAGATGAGGAGGGAGGAACAAAGGAGAGCAGAGAGAGAGAGAAAAAAAGAGAAAGTGGAAACATAACAGGTAATATAAGGTGTGAAGTGTCACTTCAGGAAAAGCAACTTACCCCACAACACCCAGACCAGCACTCCCGAGGCTATAGTTTTCTTTTTCTGAGGTAACACTAAGAATAGCTGACTGTATTATATCGCAAGATAAAGAAATTAAGTTTGAAGAGGCATCTTTTAGGATAAAAAAAAAAAAAAAAAGCTTTTATCTCTCCAGTGACAATTTTAGGATACCTAAGCTTCATGGGCATGCTCAACTTTCAGCATGCTTAAAGCACAACAGCCTTCAGCAACTTAGAATTTCAGTAAAAAGAAACCCTTAGTAGAGCATATAGATTAGATACATATAGATCTGATGCGCTCGTTTCTAACCCTGTCCCTCCTGGTGACTCCCACTACAAATCTTAGCATCTTTATCTCTGCCACCTCCACTCAACCTTCTGTCTTTTCGTCAGTACCACTTCCAAATTCCTTCTCACCCTTTCTGCTATCCATCTGCCGCAAATTAACCTCGACACTCATCTCCACCCACTCCAACCTGCCTGCACTCTCTTCTTCACCCCTCGCGTTTTGTCAATTGCTTTGAATAGTTGAAGCTAGGTATTTAAACTCATCGACTTTCACTACCACTACTCCTTTTTCCATCATTTCCCCTGCTTCCCTCCCACATGTGCATTCCACTTTTATCCAGTGCATACCTCCACTTCTCCAACATGTCCAACACCTCTGCAAATAAGAAAGAGTTCTGAGCTGATACCTACTATAATCCCACTGTAAGATAGCTTGGCCAAAGTGGCTAAAGAAGGGCAGGAGACAGATGCTGTCCAGTGCAGCAGGTGATTTATTTAAATCATTGTGACCAAAAAACATTTACACAAAAAAAAAAAACATAACTCCAAAGTTAACTTGGTGCAAATAAACATAACTGAACTTAAACCAACTAAAATTAACATCAAGTAAACTCAACTACACTACCTGATCCTCTTCCCTTGAGCACTTGAGTTCTTCTGGTTAAATACCCAAGTTATCCAAACAATACTCTCCTCTGGAATATTCCATTCAATAGGCGAGACTAAACATTACTATTATCATAATCATACACTTATGCTGTATTCTTTACTGGCAATAAAACAGACTTCTAAGGGTGTAGCCTTTACATTTTACAATAACATATACTTCTCAAACAAACACAATCCTAAAACCGACTTTATTAAATTACCACAATTCTCCCCCTCTTCACCTGGTCCCTTCCTGTGACATCAGCCCTAAACAGGAAGCTATAAATACAGGAAGTGAGGCAGCACTTCCTCCTTTTGCTCCTGGAACACAGGTAAGTAAAGTGAGTTTAAACAAAGTAAACTAGACCAACTAACAATTGAAATAAACAAAATGGTAACTTAACAAACTTGATTCAAAACAAGCCTGAACTCTGGGCAAATGATGTTCTCACCCACTTTCTCACACCCACCCCCATCTTCAACCTGTCACTCCTACTGCACACCTCACTGCTGTCTCGCTGTCCTCATCCATATTCTGCACCACCCTCACATACCTCTCTACCACCTCTGACTTCCTCATGCTCCACCAAAGTTCCCCTAGAGCCACGAAGACAGTGCAGCTCCTTCTGACCTCTATATTTTTCGATCAGCATCATATCCATAGTGTTCTTTCTTAGCAAGAATTAAAGTAATTTATGTGTTAGTAAACTAGGGCTAAGGTACTTGCAAACAACTATCTCCACAGGTTTCTGAATTATCAACATTTCACTATACTGTGAATTCCCTCAAATAAAGAAATACACTGGAATGTAGTAAACTTTATAATATGCTAGCGGTCCATGTCGTCATACTGGCAGCTGACAACCAGTTTCTAGGACTGTGTGACTGAGTCCTTACACAATTCAAAGTCACTAAAGAGCAAATGAGTTATTTTCGTCTCTGCTGTTGGCAGGACTAAATTGTGCTAGCTGTCTCCTGATTGCATAATGTAAAGATTTTAACTTGAAGCTTTAACATGCTAGCATATTAGCATTACACTAATAACAGCAACTCTATAAACAGTCCACTGCTTTAATAAACTTTTAATACTTAATACCACAAAGAGAATATAATACCCTTTCCAGAACACATACACTACGGACTGGGAGAGGCTTTTCTCATTACTCACAGCTAGGAGAGTGCCCATTCTAAACATGCTTATTAGGAATAGCCCGACACAACACAACCTCAACCTCACCCTATAGGTCCTAAACAAGTAGACCGGTTTAGGACCTATAGGGTCACTGGTTAGACACACATACAGAAATTCTTTGATTTACTAGTGAGATATTAATAAGCTAATGGATAGGCTAATTAATGGACAGCTCTCTAATAATAAATGCAGTGTTCCAGATAAAAGGATGAGGAGTGGGAATGAATGCTGTTATTTTGAGGTAACTAGTTAAACATTATTGCTTTAAATGCTGTGCTTACTTTTTAAACTGTATAATCTGTACTTTCACTCAAGGAAGAAACAAACTACTTCCACATAACTCAGAGGATCGATGATTTTTTGTGGACTGTAGCATACTCAGGCAGTTTGGCAGTGGACCCACTACGGAACTTGAACCCCATTTTCTCTCAAGCTGTGATCAAATGAAAGCATTTGCTTGTTGACAAGCTAATTAGCACAAAGTATGACTGCCACTCCAGGATCCTGCTAGTAGCTGCATGCAGCCTTAAAGAGATTGGATGGTCTTGGCTGGGTTCACTTCCTCTTTGATGGGCTGTGTTTGAGCCTTGCCAAAGCAGGTAATGATACTACACTGGCAGTCACAGAGCACACTGCTGAGCATGTTCCCCTCAAGTCTCTGCATTGCCAAAGATAAAAATTCAAGACATGCAAAGGTCTTTAGTGAGGTAAAATTCTACTTTTTGATGTATACATACTTACATTTAGCTTGGAGGGTTAAAAAGTCCAGACGTGTCAGGCAAGGATCACACCTGGATGATTTAATATTCCAAATATCCAGACAGTGAGAAAATTCAAACAGAAGATTAGGCTCCTACCCTTGAGGCATTCATTATGACATAGAACTATGCATATGTACATAGTTATTCACTCAACTTTTGCTGACCTGCTATTATATTTCAGCAAAAATAAGTTGCATTTGACCTTTTTTTTTGCATTGTGAGTGATATTTAACAAACTTTCAAAGGTTAAAGTTGCAGTGGCCTTATCTACCAGTGCCTCATTGTGGTCAGGCCTGTGTTTTAGTTTTGTTTTCTGAGCAACGGAGACTTGGCAGGGTACTTTCTTTGGAGGAAGGAGGTCACAAGTCTGCTCACAGTGTCAAGAATATGTGCTGTGTGGTTTGGAATAAGCGATTGCGTGGTGCTTATTGAATGTGCCTTACAATGTGGCATTGCAAGATAATTGGACCAGGCTGCTGATCAGCAGAAAGTCAGGCTCAGAGGTAGTCTTCCACTTCCTCGGTTGATTAAAGACATGGAACATATAGGAAGCAAAGAGACATACTGGGTGATGTATTTGATAGTTTAACACAATAAATGTACGGTAAACCTGTAAGGAAAGAGCTAAATGATGGTGGTAATAAAAAAAAAATAACAAAAAAAGACAGAGGGAGACGGTGTGTGTCTTACTTGCCCTGTCGGGCAAACGAGACAGACGATAGAGAGTATTCCTGGTTATTTTCCAGAGATAAAATTGCAGTACAGAGGAGTGAAAAGACTTAAAACACAGCACTGCAGGGAGATGAGCTCACTCATTTTCCCCTTGTAGGCCTCTGGCTCAACTTCATATGCTCTCACGAGTACACACACACACACACACACACACACACAGTGATATAAACTGAATCATGACGCAGATTTACAAGCTCTGCACAGCAATAAACCCAGAAAATTCAGATTAAATAATGTTTGGCATCCTGTATGTGCATGTGCCTAAAGAAGTGTGAAAGGTAAATAATGACTATTATGATCATATCCGTGCATTGTTCAGTACCTGAATGTAATCCAGTATCCTACTGCTTTCTTAACTCCCCCTTGCAGAACACAGTTAAACAATCAGGGGTCGAACTACAAACTAGCCCAGCAGTCACATTCTGAATGGCCCCTTGAACCTTCAAGTTCACTGGATGCGCAAACTGGCTCAATTTTATAAGGTGATCAGCAATGGATACTCCCTAATGTGGTGCTTTAATGATGGTGCAGGAGAGCACTGTCTAACACATCTGTTTTAAATCCTCCTTATGTGTCCAGTATCTGTTGAATGTGAAAAGCATACAGTTCACATTCATCAACCCATTTGGTGATTGTTTATGTGCTAAACAATTAGGTTACATCACAGGATACAGGGGACCACTCAGAATATCTCAGCATTGATTTTAAGGACCTATAGTATACCAGCAAAATATTCCCAACACCAAAAAAAATCACAAAGGAGGGGAACAAGATAAAGGCAGCAACTAAAAACACCAGAGAATCATGGTAAGTAAGCATGATTTCTTCCAAAATACAACACAACGAAGAAAGCACAGTGCAAACACAGACAGAAGGAGCTACAACAATCCATACATAACTCATGTGCTTCAGAATGGATACTGTCAATACTTTATGGCGAAGAATGTCAGCATTTTGACTTTAACTATGTGGACTAGACTCTGCTGGTTAGACTCTAGTACTCCAGCTTGACTCTTCAACAATAGTTTTACTTAAACCTGCTTTCCTGCTGTAATGTCAGGAAATTACCAGCAAGCAGTGATTTGGACGAGTCGGAGGAATAGTGTGTGTGCATGTGCTTGCTGGGACTAAGTATTATTGCTGCACTTTCTTTCAACCACTGGAGGGAAGGACTCAGGGGAGCTGCGAGCTGACTCAGTCTCATCTAAAATGCTCCGACTAGGGCCTCCCAAGGGGGTCCCACTCCTCCACAAAGTTCCCTTCAGAGCTCAGCCAGCTATGGAGGATTGCTCGGCCCCCCAAGTGATATCACAGATCCGGGCCTGAGAACATACTGACAGTGCGATAAGGGAGTACGGCAGTTGAAAGCATAAGAAAGAAAGAAACGACAAAAGAAATTTCTTCACTCTTGCTTGTTTTCTGAGCTTTCTGTGTCCTTCTCGCACACTTTATACTGGTTACATGGTAACACATGCATATTCTCCCCAACACCAACAAACAGTCACACTAGCATTTCACCATGCATGCAGATATTTAATTACATGTTTCTTCTATACAACAACACAACCTCAAATGACTGACGGCTCATGAAGAGGAACAAAACCACACATGGTAAACACACACGCCTCTTTGCCACAGCCTGACCATGCAGCTACCAAAAGCCACCAGCGTCGCACACGCAGGGTGCAATTAAACTCTTTTCATTGTTGCCTTGGGGCCTTCATACTTACAGGGCACATACCCACATGGACAGACACAGTGCCATCAAAGATGGTAATGTAATTCCTATAATTTTGTGTCAGAGGATACACATCCTGTTTATAACTTTTTTTTTAAAAGTATTGCTTTAGGCAATAAAGGCACATCTTTGCCACTTTATTGTCATTTTAACATTTAAATGAACAGTTAGAAAAAGGAGGAGTTTGAGGGCAACGTGCTCCTTTTTGTGACCTTTAATATTCAGTAGCATTTTGTTCACAGCTTGTACAGCAGGAAAACTTAATAAATAAGAAGGATAGAAAGGATAAAAAAAAGGAACTCCACAAAAGGTATGTAACTGATTTTCTTTTTGTACAGTCAGTACCCATTTGGAAAAAAAGGAGAAAAAAAAACTCCCCAGTGCACTCGTTCACTGTTTTGCTTAGAGCTCAATGGGACATTCTGTCCATGTAATCTGAGCCTAAAGCTAGTATCTTGTTAGTTTAATTTAGCTTTGCGAAAGCAGCAAGCTTACTTGGTAGCTTAATATTTATTTAGGTAACAGGTAAGCTTTTATCTAACCACTGTTATTTAAGTAAACCATGAATTATTTTCCAACAATCTCTCCATCCTGATGATTAGAAAACCTGACTTATGTAACGGTAAACCAATATTAACTGTCGATATTAGCTATAAGATATTAGATATTAGATATTAATATGTGGACTAAATTATAATCATAGAAGCTAATTTGAAAAGTAACGAAGAGACAGGAGAAACATCATTAGAGTCAAGCACAAAAGTCCCAAAGTTGGTGTTACAAAAAGGGTTTGGATTTACAGTCTCCATGCTTTTTTATGCACAGCCACAAGAGGGCGCTCTCCTGGTTTAGATATTATTATTATTGTTGTTGTTATTAATAATAGTAATAATAATAATATTTATTATTATTATTTAAAAAAAAAGAAAATCAAATTATTCCTTTTGTTAAACATTGTTCAGAATTTTACATTTCATTACTTATGCAAATAAATAACTAGAGTTTACATTTTCTGGAAGGGCTTAACTCACCTTCTTCGGACACCAGAGGGTCACATGATCCAAAGCTGATGGCCAACAGAACCAGAGAGGAGCAGAGAAGCCACATGGTTTCACTCCTCCAAAAACACCACCTCACCTCACCCCAGCCACCAGCTGATGGATGAACAAAGAGAAAAAGGGAAAGTCAAAAAAGTCAAATCCCTCCTTCATTCTGTCAACATGCCACCCAGTCTGCTCACTCTGCCGACAGCTGTGCATTATGCTTGACTCCTAAATAGACGTTGATGTATATTTATGAGTCAGTCACAGTTGATGTGTTAATTATGTAGTATGATGCAGGCTTTGTTAGTGGCATATGAATTAACCAGAATGGTCCTCATTATGTTGTGTAACTCTATAAAGTCTGATCATAGTCATTATCCCGTCCATCTGGTTAGCCTTTGACTGGGCAACTGCTACACACACTCTAACACACACACATATATATATATATATATACACACACACACACACACACACACACACATATATATACATATGTACACACACACATATATATATACATGTGTGTGTGTGTGTGTGTGTGTGTACATATGTATATATATGTGTGTGTGTGTGTGTGTGTGTGTGTGTGTGTGTGTGTGTGTGTATATATATATATATATACACACACACACATGGGGAATTACATTTAAATGCACCCACATTTGACCATAAGCACATGCGCTTGTTGACACAAACAAAGTCTGCTGCAAATGCAAGACAACAAAGCAAAAGATGTACATGAAGGAAAACTGATTTACATGCAGGACGGTTGGTCTAGAGTCAAACAGACAGAGGGGCCAAAACACACAAACACATCTGGAGACTATTCCACTGGAGCCATTGTTCTGCTGTACCAGATGCTTCCACGTGGCCAAACAACAGGCACACACACACACACAAAGGCATGCATAGATTAAAATGCATGCCACGTATAAATAATCATTATATCTGGTCTCTGCAGTCCCTCTCCCTTACTACAGTAGTTCATTTATAAACGCACACAAGAATGTACGCACATAAACACACTAATCCCGCCCACTTGCATATAACCCACGTAAACACGTCCCAGCTGACCCAGACTTGCCCTCAGCGTGTGCTAGGACCCCATAATTCTGCAGTGTTTACAGGTTCAGCAGGGCCCTCAAGGCAGGCAGGCAGGCAAACAGACTGTATCTCTGAACACACACCTGTGCTGTCTGCCAGGAGAAATGACCCCCACACTCCCCTGGGGGTACACAATGTGGTGTGTGAATACCATCCAGCTTGACCTGACTTCTGTAGCAAGCTGTTAAAAGACAATATGGTGGAGGACGGTGCTTCAAATTATGTTCTGAAGAAAAGGAGACCGCCTGACCTGCCCCAGACTTTCATTTGGAGTATGCAGTCCACTTTGGGAGCTGCTGACTTAAGTAGTGTGGCTCAGTTCAAATACTCCACTTAGTATATTGTCATGTACCATAATATGTACACAATGTGCTTGTATGTACAGTGTACTGTGAAGAAAGTGAATTTTGACAGGTTAAATTAAACACTGTAAATTGTGAACTAAGAATATGAACAGTGTCAACTAAACAGGACTGTTGCCAGGCCTGTGGTGCTTCTTCTTTATTTCATATTAAGTGGTGACTCAAACAAAATTCTGCTGCGGATACTAATTTTGGTGACCGTTAAGTGATGCATGGGTAATGTAAGTTGAATGAAACATGCGAAACAAACAGGGAACCTAACATTGTTTTGGGAATGACGAATACGAAACGCCAAAAGATTTTGATTTGTAAGAAATGCTTTTTAAAAACATGTATAGGTTAATAATCGCTAACTTTTGTTGAGAATACATACGCTACAATCAGTGTAGAAAGAAAAAGACGATGTTTGAAATTTTGGACTACGACGGTCATGCTAGCTGCTCCATTTTCGTAACTATCGTAACCTGCATTATACTAAATTTGGCCCTACATAGTACTACGTTTTTCAGCAGGGACGATGGCACTATTAGGCACCTAAATACCAAACAATATCATAATAAATTACAGTAATGTAATTCCTGTAATTTTTTTTTCTTAAACTGCTGCTGTTAGCTTGCTAAGCTAGCATTGACATCATCATTAATGCTGAGATCATATGCTGGTTCTGTTGACTAAAAATACACTGCTCAAAAAAAATAAAGGGAACACAACAATAAGAGATCCCAGATCTGAATGAATGAAATATTCTTATTAAATACTTTGTTCTTTACATAGTTGAATGTTCTGACAACAAAATCACATAAAAATTATCAATGGAAATCAAATTTAGCAACCCATGGAGGTCTGGATTTGGAGTCACACTCAAAATTAAAGTGGAAAAACACACTACAGGCTGATCCAACTTTGATGTAATGTCCTTAAAACAAGTCAAAATGAGGCTCAGTAGTGTGTGTGGCCTCCACGTGCCTGTATGACCTCCCTACAACGCCTGGGCATGCTCCTGATGAGGTGGCGGATGGTCTCCTGAGGGATCTCTCACACTCCAGCCACATGAGGTCTAGCATTGTCTTGCATTAGGAGGAACCCAGGGCCAACCGCACCAGCATATGGTCTCACAAGGG
>VVHJ01056527.1:0-10861 GCA_015107715.1 Tylochromis polylepis | reverse complement strand
CACCCCGGGGTCCTGGGCAGGCCTTTGTCCAAATCCCGTTTGTCCCGCTGGGTGGTGGCGACAATCCGGCAGGCTTATGCCTCGGCAGGGGCTCCACTCCCCTCGGGGGTGCGGGCCCACTCGACCCGTGGGGTGGCCACTTTCTGGGCCTTGTGGTGGGGCGCCTCTCTCTCTGCCATTTGTGCGGCAGCGACATGGTCCTCCGCCACCACCTTTACACGGTTTTACCGTTTGAATGTGGCAGCCAGCCCCTCCTTCGGGGAGCGAGTGCTCGGTGCCCATCGGCGGTAGCCATTGTTCCACGGTCAGCTTAGCATCTTGCGGGCTGGCCATGAGCGGCCACTCAGTTGCAGTTCCTGTGCCTTGCGGGACTCGCTAAGGCCAGTCTTGCGTCTGGCGGACTGCTGCCTCTGCCTTCCGGCTTGGCCTCTGCGTCTGGCGTGGCCTTGACCGGGGTGGCGTGTATATATGTACATTTGTAAATAGTTCGTTGGTTCACTTCACTCTGGGATTCGGTTGCACTGTCTCCTCGTGGGGTGTCTTACAGTGTTACCCCGTACATATGAATATGTTACAGAGTGGAGAGATTGTCTCGATATGATAGAGAACGTACTGTTACACGGTAACCGTGGTTCTCTAAGTGAGAGACAATCTCTCCACCTGCAGGCCACTCGGAGACGCGTTCCGATCAAACGATCACTGGGTTCGTGTTACCACAGCTGTTTTATACTAGCTGTAGGGCATGGCCGAATACCCAGAGTGTCTTAAAGGAAGTTCCACACGCCGCGCGCGCAGAGGGGATCATACACCGTACATATGAATATGTTACGGAGTGGAGAGATTGTCTCTCACTCAGAGAACCACGGTTACCGTGTAACCGTACGATCTACTCGGTACTCACCCGGACCTTTGCTTACACATTCTCCTCCGAGCTTGACTCCACCTGCGAACATGTAAGGCATCTCAGTTTAAATTATGGATATGCTTCACTCCTTCGGACCACTCTGACAGTTCTTTCCTCTGTTTCAGTGTCCACGACCTGTCCTTGCTCCACCACCCTAGTCCCCACGCCCAGTCGACACTGTGACCTCATGTTTTACCTTAGCCTTGTCATTGTGACTTGCATTACTGCGCTAGTTTAGTTTTTTGGCTCCTGCCTTCTAGTTTATGTTTATTAGTAAATCTAGTCATAGCCTGAGTTTACTCTTGTCACTGGACGTTATTAATAAATATTCTTTGTTGAAACTCAATCTTCGCCTCTGGTCTTTGAATCTGCATTTAAGTCCATCTCATGTCACTGGCTACTGTGCTATGACATAAATTGTGAAATCAAAAGTCAAAATTAAAAAAATAAACTGTTGGAAATAGAAGATAAACAGAACTGAGATAAAGATAAATGATGAAGCACAAAGGAAATATAACATATGTTTGAAAAAAAAATTAAATAAAAAGTTTAGGTTTTTGAACAAAGACGAGATAAAAAATATTAGTAATAAAATTTCAAAATTGTGGACTTTAAAAAAAGTATAATATAATCATGAAATGAATTGGATTATGAAATATAAATAAATTTGGCATGCCTCTTGACCAACTGTTACCATGTCCATGATACATGAGACATGGAAAAGGAAGGCAACCAAAAGGAAGCCAAGTTTCATCTCTTCAGTTCCGATATATGTTTCAATTTTCAGTAAACAAAATGAATAAAACTTCAATAAACACAAAACTGTCCCAGGAGTTGGTAATTATCAGCACTGATTGGGCCTGTCTATAAATAAAGCTGAAGGGTTAATGACTCGTGGAGCAGGATGGTCCTCCGCTAATGAGCCGCAGTTCATTGATGGTTTGGCGACTGAATACTGTCAGCGAGCTAAAATCCCTCTGTGGCTGCTGGGGTCTGGGTGACATTGCTAATAACGTTCAGAAAAAAAATTAACTGTGCTTTAGATTAAAAGTACAAAAAGAAAGAAAAACCTCAAAACCAGAGCTTGTTTAAAGACTACCTCTATATATAACAGATTAAAAGCAGAATAAAAGTGCTTTGTGGGACTAGTTGGTGACTTCCACACTCTGAAAAAGCACTTTCTTTAATACAGCTCCACATTTAACCCCCCTGACAATCAAATGATTTGACCTTGTTGCTAAAGCTTTAGTCACCACAGAGAGACGTTATACTCGAGCTGATGATGACTCAAAAAACAGAGGACAAGAAGAAACGAAAATATCTTGGAATAAGAAACCTGTAGAGTAGAGAGAACACATACATCGAGAACAAATATAAATGCAAATTAGGATTAATGTGCAATTATGAAATTAAAAGTAAATTGTTTTTTAAATTTTAAATTTCATATGAAAATAGGATATGACAAAAAGTAAAAATGATCAAATTATTAGAAGAAGTTAAAATAATGACGTATGTTAAGTAAGTAAGTAAAAAAAATGAGATTAAGAGAAATAGACAAAAATAATTACGAAATAGTCAAAATTTGGAGGGAAATGTCCAACTAGTAATATTAAAAAAGTCAGGACTCTAAATAATGACATAAATATTCAATATTATTTTTTTTAAAAAGAGTCAAAACTATTAGAAAAACTCAAAATCATGCGTTAAAAGGACACCATTAAAATGCAAAGAGTCAGAGAGAAAAACATTGGAATAATAAAGAGAAAATACATTTCAAAAGTCTGAATAATTGGATAAATAGTGAAGATAGCAAGAAAAAGTCAGAATACTGATTTGAGACTGATGAGATAACCCTGAGAATATGAAGCGAGACCAAATAGTGACGTAACAACAGAATTATGGAAAAAATACTGGTAGTTTTAGTAATCAACATTATGAAGAAAAAGTCTAATTTCTGATATATAGACAGTGAAGATAAGGGGGGAAAGTACACAAGAACAAAACTGGGTAAAATAATAGTCATGATTATGAGAAAAAGTCGTGACGTTCTCTAAATGAATATTATAGTTACAGGAAAAAGTTTTTTTTTAAAAAAGAATCACAAAAAGCAAGACTATTAAAAAGGCTAAACTGATGAGATTATGAGATAAAGCTACAAAGAAACTGACAGCTCCCTGTTTAATTGGAAGCAAACACTGAATGAACAACAGCATTACACCTAGAGGAGCAGCTCAGCCGTGGAAACCCGTGCCACGAAGCTCCTGGTGCACAGATTTAGTGCTGATGTGAATGCTGGGGGAGGTTTTGGAACTTTGCAGTTGTTGAGTCAGCAGATTATTGGGGGTATGAGTGAGCTGCTGTGGTTCCTAAATTCTTCCACTTTGCAATAAAACCACTTACAGCTAATTGTGGAATGTCTAGGAGGGAAGAAAATTCACAAACTGTTGCAGTGGTGGCATCTTTAAAACGACCCATGCTTTAAAACTCTGAACTCCTGAATTCAAAAAGGTATGGCCAAAGACTTTTATCCATACAGAGCATTTTCACTGTTTTCAGACTTTTTAAATCTGTATGTTGTATAGTTTGCTATGGAAACTGCTGCCCTAGACATTAGCTGGCTACTATATAGCATTTTTTCTGTCTCCCAAACCTCAGTAATGTGAATCTAGTCAGGTTTAGACACTGTCAGCTAGTCAGTCAGCAGGCAAATCAACCAAATCAATTATACTATTTCAAAGCTGCTAGAAAGCCCATGCTTTTAAGACTAAATCCACCATCACACACAACAGATCAAATCAAGCACCTTTACCAGTCTGAATATAAAGTGGACTGAGGAAAAAAAAACACAAACAGGTCTGACTTTGATCAGAAAGCTGAGCAAACTGGACTATCAGAGGCCTTTATGAACAGAGGAGATGAGTGGAAGTGATAAACGCCCACATGCTGCAGTGAGGTATCCTGTTGCCTCTCTGCTCCCCCTGCAGTCATGCCTGAGGGAGCTTTTAAAGGCAGCACCCAAAGCCTCCAACAAGCCCGCTAATTAGATCAACAGCTGGAGAAGGAGAAAGGGAGGAAATTAAAATGCAATGCCCCAATTAATCTCATAAAAAAAACCCCCATCAGATTTCTATGCACTGCCTTCACTTTATCACTCAAAGCTCAAAGCGTCTTATTTGTACCTTTGCACACCATGCTAATTGTGTGAATCCATTTCACATATGAACACGAAGGTAGAATGAATCTTTGCGTTTTATTAATGAGCTTTTATCTTATTCAGTTCTCGCATTCACGTCTTATTTCACAGTTTGGTCACATCCCTCCCCCCCAAAAAAAGGAAACAACCTGCAGGACTTTAGAAAGCATCGCTCTGCGCATGATGAATGCTGCAGCAGCTTCAGAAACATGAAAGTGATGTGATTTATCTGACCAAACATCGCATGCTTTCTCATTCTGCTCTGTCAGGGGCCGACGGGGGTGCGATGGATATCTGTAAGGCGAGCTATGAAGTGACTGGAGATCAATGCAAGGCAGTGATATCCATTCAGCGGGCTGAAGTCACCTTGGACCCTCACATTTCGAAAAGGAGTTCTAAAAAACATTTTCACTGTCTCAGACTGTGAATAACTGCAGTTAAATCATACAGGCTGAAGTTTTCATTTTTTCTCCCACACGACAAAAGACATGATACACTACAGGAGACTGAATCTGAACCGTTTTTTGAACAATGAATTATTCACGTTTATCTTTGTTTGTGTGTGCGTTTTTCCTTTTTATGTAAATGTATGCTCCCCAGTGAGAAATTTGCATTGGAAGATGACCCTGAATTGAAAGTTGTGTTTCTGTTCTGTTTCCATTTATGTACTACTTTTGACCTTGACCAGGCAAGCTTTCTCCATCTAAAAGTGCATCCACTTGGGAAACACTTTAAATGGTGGCAAAGATTTATGTGTTTCAAAGCAAACGCTCTTCAGCCATTTATGGGGAATAATCACCTATTTCTGTCTGAATCAGATCAACTCTGATCTTATTTTGGTTGCTTGTTTCTTTTGGGTCCTAACGTACATAGAGGTTGAACTACACAGAGTTTTTGTACAATAAGAGGTGTTGGATTGGATTCCTAAAAGTTTTACTGTGACTTGGACAAACTCCTTGGCCAATCATAGCTTTTGGTGTTTCACTGAATTGCACAGTGTCATCAAGGAAGCACCAAGGATCATCCACCCACCCATCAGGTTTCTTAACCACTTATCCAGTTTAAAGTCAAAACAAAAAACAACAGGCAATCATGAGGTCTGCTGATGTCTATCCTTTAATTTGTATAAATATATTGCAGCAGAGTCGATATTTCTCTTGAAGACTATTTTCTGTCTTGGGAGGCAATAAAAGCACCTCATGTTTTCTGCAGAGGTTGCTAATTGCAGTGCAAGATATTATTTAATGGAATTTTATAAGCACAGTTTGTTTTGCACATTTCAAGAACATTAAAGGCAAAAATTAAACACTGAGGGGTTTTTTTTCCCCCACACAGGAGACGACCCCTGAGAAATCTGGCACTCAACGCTGGGAGGAGTTGCATGAAGAGGTAAATGTTTTCTGGACATGACACGCTCAGAGGAGCCGTTGCTGCCCTGTAGTTCAGCACTTATTAGAGACCTAGGCTGGATTGGACGTGTCTATTCATGTGGGTTGAATGGGAACTGTGGGACGTGAAAAGGAGGCTTCTATTCACGGCTTTATCGAGGAGCTTCACTATCAGCATGGCTCACTTTGCATCAGAATAACTGAGCGTTTGCTTGTCAGCCAGGTTGGTTATGGGAAGGAACACCAGGAATTTGGTTTATTTCACATGCCACATGCAAACACTGGAATGCCTGGGAAAAAAAGTAAAAATGTAGTAAGCAGGAGCTTAAAATAGAAAAAGAAAAGGCAGCAGAGCTTCTCTTAAGATTTGTTGTGTTCCCAGACAATCAGAGCTGTTGTAATTCTGTATGTATAAATACACTAAAAATATATTTTTTTAAATTACTAAAAATGTTTTTTAAAATGTAAAAAAAAAAAAAAAACACTGCAAAATTGGAATCTTTGGAAGTACACCCAGCTAATTTTATGAATGAATGAGCACATATAAAGTCCTGAAAATGAATAGATTACTTACTTACTTTTCCCCCAGTATGACAAATCGAATGACAAATCACTGAATTAGTAATTAAATCAAGCTACAGAAGCTAGTGGAAAAGAGTATATGCAAGATGTTGTTCCACGACTTTAGCTCTCTTCATTGGACATACAGCTGAAATATTTTTTTGCATTTCCTTTACACAATGACGCAATTGCTAAGGTCAACATTTATAAACTGCATTGGACTTGCCAGGAGGTGGTGGGGGTCAATGGAGGGCTCACAGAACCAAGCTCCTGCTTGTGTGTTAAGCAGAAAGCACTACTTTGGTTATTGTAACAGAGTATTGTGGCGTGGTTAAATGTAAATGGAGTGTCTGGAGTCACTTTGCGTCAGTTCACTAAAATGACTCAACAGTTGCCAGTGTGTGAATACCATAAAACCACAAAACAGTCTGCAGCGGATGTTCATTTGTTATTTAGGTAGTTAATAGCAGGGTTTATCAGTTGCTATAAAAATGTTTTCATCTTTGTGTGTTTTTGCACTGCAAGACGTTTTGGTACAAAACTAATGAATTTGTGACTTTCCATCATGGACATTGCAATATCCAACCTTCTTTCTTCTTCTTTCCCTCTTTACTTCCCCCTTTCTCTCTCACTCTTCTCCAGAGGTCATGTGTTTGAGCCTTTTCTATGACATCTTCTCATCGGTTTCTTGTGTCTGGGAGGACCAGTCCATTCAGTGACCTATCACCAGCTCACACAGCTACTTTAGTGGTAAAACATCAGCCTCGAGTTCAATAAGGATCACTTGGAACAATCTGAACATGATTTAATGAGCTAGAGAAATTAATGTATTTGGCGATTAGACTCTGATGACCCATTTTGGCAGAATGGAACCAGCGGTGATAGGATTTAGGACAGCACCCCCCGGAGTCTAGACACTGGTGGTGGTGGTGGTGATGTAGCTCTGACTGAGGTGTCTGTGAGTCTGAAAGGGAGAATGAGGGAGAGCACAGATTTAAACTATGCAAAGTGGAGGCTGATTGGCCCAAAGAAGGCGGGCAAAAAGATAATTGGACCAGAGTAATAATGATGACAGTTTTGAGATCGACAGCGTGGAAAAAGGTAGTGATGAAGAGAACAGGAAAGCAGGCAGTGAAAACAGGCAGATGCCTGATTACTGAGCTTCCTTATTGACTTTACACATAAGCTACATTTTAGCTTTTGGCCGGGGTCGCATCTTCACGTTCCTCACGTCCTCACTTAGCTCTCCACTGTGTGTTGGCTGGATTTCCTCAGATTGTGCAGATCTCTGTGCTCCCTGGAATTATACTCAGATCTCTGAATGGAAAACACTCAACATCTCTGGGAGGAGATCTTGGTCGATAGATTGATCTGCAAAATTCTCAGTTGTTATATGTAATATTCAATCCCAACTAATTTCCTTTCATTATAAAGTTAACTGTTACCAATTGAAAAAATAAGGTCTGGAGGTCAGTTAAGCTTTCTTGTTTAGTTTGTAGAACTTGTTTAATTATTCCAGAGAGGAGATGATAGAAGACACACGGTACAATTAAAAAAAAAAAAAGGTAAACTCTATTATCTATGCTAACAGATGCCTTGTAAATGCACTGGAATTCTTTACAGCCGTATAAAACTTGGGGTTTTGCAGAGACATCAAGATAATTCATCTTCAGGCTGTCTTCGTTCTATTATGTTCCCTTCCTTTCTTCTTCTTCACAACCCATTTCTGTGTCTCTTGTTTCCAGCTGTCCGTTTACGATGACTCCACACTTGAGGCTGCACAACCTGTTCATAGGAAATTACTTATTCATCATTTCCTCCGTCGAAGCTGTGGAAAGGCGGTGGATTAAAGGCCTGTATCTTCAGGCAAACACACAAATACACACCTGAAATGTGGATGGAGCTTCTTCTGTCCTTAGGCAGCATTTTTCAGGATTTACTAATAATTCCTGGTAGTAAATTTGCATTTAAGCAAACCATAAAGCATTTCAACAATCCTTCTGAGGTCTGGACACTGCCCAGATGTGGGGAAAAACCCACAAATATCTGTTGTTTTTCAGTTTTTTTTAAGTGCCCCTGCTTCTGATCCAATTGCAAACTGAAAGCTCCATCTGCAATTTTAAATACAGACAAAACCCACTCTGTCAACATGATGAAATGACGCCACTTTGAAAGGGAAGCCTTTGAATCTTTAAATCCACAAATCCCTGGTTAGTAAATGATTACCATTTCTCTGCCTAGATCCTCTGCATCAACCACGTTTCACATTTTGTGTTGCTGTGATGCAGAGGAACTTACAAAGAGAGCGAGCAGGAAGGGATTTGGATTTTCGCTCAAGGACACTCAGTCAAGATGCAACATGAGCAACAGAGGGTAATGATGTTTTTCCCACATAAATGGATGCATACTCCTTTGGCAGCAGCTTCAAGAGATGCAGATTCATCTCGGAAAATGAAAATGAAGGATGTCTGTTATTGAATGTGTCAGATCATTTGCAGCTTGCTCAGTTCAAGCTGAAGCTCACTATTCATTTTGAAGCATCCCCTGTAAATAGATAGAATAACCTTGTAAATGCCCATTTATAAGAGAGAGCAATGTTTATGTACTTGTTTGACAGATTTATCAACGTTGCTGCAGTCGAGTGAAGATTCAGATTAATTCCTGTTTGTCTCATTTAAAGGTTAAGAGTCTGTAATAAATGCTTACTAAAGTTATTTGGGCTCAAGAAACAGCTTTCCTCTTGTATCAACTGATCGACGGCATAAAACCAGCAGATTTCTGTAAAATGAAACCGAAGAAAAGACATCAGTTTTGATATTTTAAAGTTTTAATAGAATAGAATAGAATAGCCCTTTACTGTCATTGTACATGTACAACAAAATTGTGGGTGTTCCACACCAACTGCGCATGAATAAAATATATATAGTAAGACACCAGGAATGAATAACAAACAGGAGAAATATATACAATCAAGAGAAAGGGACACAGCAGAAGAACAGGTTGCAAAGGACTGAATAGGACAAATGTCTGAATAGAGTCCATGTGTGAGTGGCCTGAGTGATGAGGCTTACTCAGACCATGGCTCAGATTGGTGAGGTGGCATTTATGCTTCATAAACAACATTTTCAATGTTTCAAGGATAGAAACTGTTCCTGTCTTTCATTTAATGAATTCATTAGGTGCTGCTGATTGTTTGGACGCTAAATCAACCTTTACTTGTCCTATCACTTTAGCGCAGAATCCATGAATTTACAAGCACATGCACTTACACAAGACTACAAAGAAAGCTGTAAGAAGGTGATTTGTAGGGTATTTCTTACTTGCTTTTTCCTTTGCCAGTGCTACATATTCCCAAAGACACATTAAAAGACACATGGGACTGAATCTCATCACAG
This sequence comes from Tylochromis polylepis, assembly GCA_015107715.1. Classification (NCBI taxonomy): domain Eukaryota; kingdom Metazoa; phylum Chordata; class Actinopteri; order Cichliformes; family Cichlidae; genus Tylochromis; species Tylochromis polylepis. The sequence goes on along the minus strand of VVHJ01056527.1, from coordinate 1,420 downwards.
AGAGTAAGGACTGCATGGGTGTGACTGATTCCGTGAATATAAAAATACTTTCATATTGACTACTGTTATATGTGTGTTATATGCTAACTCTATAGTTATATAAAATATAAGTATATTAAAAAACATGTAATTATCTGCCTCTTAAGTCTGACGTCATTAGCTGTTTCCAGGTCCAAACTCCTCCTCAGTTTCCGAACTGAAACGAACACTCTCAGCGGCATCACTGAGAGTTAAAAACTCTCTAAATTCTTTCATCTTTAATAAAATGATCAGTGTGGCTGCTCTACCAGGTGTAACAGTAAAGTTTAACATCCAGGCACTGATGAAAAACAGGATTTATGAAGTGTAACAGAGTTAGACGTTAGTAGGGAGTTAGCTCGCTAGTTTCCATCTAAAGATGATGTACCATGTTCTGACTGAGGGAGTCTGAAAAATTAAAATGTACAGCTCTGCTATCACTTCAGACATAAATGAAGACAGAAAACTAAACAGCAGCAATATTTGTAGGGTTACTGATGTTGGGCTAGCTAGCATATAATGGTGTGCTGCCTGGTGGTTAGCTACAGAGCTATGGTTAGGATAATAGAAACACATTCGCACAGTGAAGCTGGAGGATGAACGCTGACTTTTTCCCCCTGCAATAAAAGTTAATGTGAGGGTTCCTGATGGCTAGGGACAAATGAAATCGCATGGAAGGAAAAAGATGCTGAAAGCAAATCAAACCTCAGTGAGGAGAACACCTGAGATAATCCATCCCCAACATGAGTTAGTCATTAATATTCTGCATATGTAGTGTATATGTAGTAAAATATACTATTTTTAGGGGCTTGTTCAGATTAACTACAACAATATACAAAGCATTAAACACGTTAAAAAATTAAACATGTTAAAAAGGCAGCAGCCTTAATGAACAGTTTGGACCTGGATGCATGGTTTATACGTCATCACTTAACTGTCCACGAACCCCGTTATATAACTGCTATCATTTTATATTTATTTGTATGAATTAAACGTGGCTGATTCAGGGGTTGATTCCAAGTGTTGAATATGCATTTCGTACTTTTTCACTGGAACTCAGCCCTGGCCGGCGACACTCCCGGCCACAGGTCCCGCGGCAGGGTGACAACAGTTCCAGCGGCCGGCCGCTCGCCCAGCAACGACGGCGAGGCTGGTCTGGAGGTCGGCCGCGTGACCTCCGACACTGGTCTGGCAGGCGTGATCGAGGGCCTGACTCCACAGCCAGCTGGGCAGGCCTCGGGTGGGCCGGACCAGCTGGCGCGCCGGTCTCAGATGGTGATCGGGCCGGACCGGCTGGCGCGCCGGCCTCAGATGGTGATCGGGCCGGACCGGCTGGATCTCCGCCCACCTCGACCTCCGGGCCAGGCCACGTCGGCTCCCTAGGCGCGGCGTCCTCCGCCTC
>VVHJ01056524.1:0-12499 GCA_015107715.1 Tylochromis polylepis | reverse complement strand
CTGGTGTGTTCTTTGGACTTCATGGTGTTGTTGCTCCCAATATTCTCTTAGACAACCTCTGAGGCCGTCACAGAGCAGCTGTATTTGTACTGACATTAGATTACACACAGGTGCACTCTATTTAGTCATTAGCACTCATCAGGCAATGTCTATGGGCAACTGACTGCACTCAGACCAAAGGGGGCTGAATAATTCTGCACACCCCACTTTGCAGTTATTTATTTGTAAAAAATGTTTGGAATCATATATGATTTTCGTTCCACTTCTCACGTGTACACCACTTTGTATTGGTCTTTCACGTGGAATTCCAATAAAATTGATTCATGTTTGTGGCTGTAATGTGACAAAATGTGGAAAAGTTCAAGGGGGCCGAATACTTTTGCAAGCCACTGTATATAAAGAAAGTAAGTTGACACACACCTCTAAAATGCTTTATTGTATACCTGGTTTTTATCTATCATCCACACAATTACACTCTGATGGATGGATTGAGGCCAATTCAATGTCCAATATCTTTGAGATGTGTGCTGGAGAAGCCATGTATCAAATCACTGATCTTCTGATTAGTACATGTCCTTCTTCACCTCGTAGCACACCCTGCTAGGTGGTTAAACCTGTATCCTATGAACAGCCACTGTATTGGTTTGGCTGCTGTGATTCTGTCATGAAGTAGAGCTCAGCAAGTTCAGCTGAAGTCGGTCTAAACATGTAAATTCTATCTAGTACCTCTGAAAATAATATTAAAATAAATCATGGGTAAATTACTGAAAGTGGAAAGCCACTGAGTAGTTAAGACCACTAAAAGAAAGGAACATGTGGATACACAAGATTTTCTTTTCACCCACATAAATCATGAATTTAAAAATCAGATCAAATCATGATAGCCTTATTTTTTTTCACTCAGTTAAATAAGAGATTATTATTGCTTCACAACATATGGATGGTAATGTAGCAAATTAAAAGATGGAAGTATAAAGAACTACATGGTATTGTCAGCATTATGACACACATAAGTGCTAATGCTAAATCATCACTAGCATGATTAGTATCACTAGTGCTAAGGCGTATTCCCATGCATACATACAGCCTAATTTGATCTCGAGACAGCCAGTCCAAAAACCGCAGCAAAATTAAAAATGATATTTTTAAAAAAATTGCAGATACATTCTGAAGATGTTCACCTGAGAGATAACCAAGATTTTTGTGAAAAAAAAATCTTGCTGAATGATTTTTCTAATTTAACAAGTGAACCATTTATAAAACAGTTGATGGAAAGCCAAACAAAGCTTCAGAAAAAAATTATATATATATATATATATATCAGGTTTTTCATTGAGTCTGCTGTCATCGATGACAAGTGAAAGTCATAGAATCTTAATTGAGTCTTTAAAACTAAATAGTATTTTAGGATTGGTTTATGATTCATTTGGGAACTTGTCTACATCTAGACACACTTTCAACTTTGCATTCATTTTTACTCTGGTGTAACAGGATAATGCTGAGATCACTACACCAAGAAAAAGAATCCATTTTATAGCAAACCAGTCTATAGTTGTTAAAACAATTCACCTCAAACCACATATGGAAGGGGGAGGGCAAAGTCAAACTAGTGTTAGATGTGGTGTCAGAGAAACACAACAGCCATAATCTCACATTATAACATACTAAATATATTTCTTGATTAAATTGTGCAGCGTAGAAGTGGGAAGTTACAAAGTACAAGTCCTTCATTACAGTACTTGAGCAGACTTTTCAGGTATATGCACTTTGTTGTTTCAGACAGCCTTTTACTTTTACTCCCTACATTTTTACAGAAATATTTTGAAAATAGCTTACATTTTCATAACAGGCTTATTAGTTTTGGTTTTACAAATCTGAGGCAAGACATTATTTCACGTCACTGTGCGTCATTTCAAATGTAATGTTTCTATCAGCTCAAGAAATATCAGCAACCACACAAACTGTGTGCAGTTTGTCGAACACTGTGTCTGCCAGCTAATGGTCCAGCTGCTGTATTTCACAGGGAGCAAAGAAGAAAGAGAGCTAACTTCACTCAGAGATGGAGAAAGATAAAATAGCCAGAACAGGTGAGAAAGAAGAGAGGTTAGATTTAAAGGTGAGGACTGTTCAGTGGTATTTGATAAACTGGAAATGGAAAGTCTGTATATGATGTGAAGTTCTGTTACTGTAAAACGTCCTGCAGAACAAACAGATGTATACTAACTTTGTGTAATTGAAATGTTGCATTAAAATACTCTGCAATTTAGTTCCGGATAAACAGGTTAGTCTGCAGTAATGTGATGTATTTAAAGAACATGTGCTGGGCTGGTACATAGTGTCTGTGGTGTTCGTGGTCAGAATTAGGTGCATAAAGTTTAGCAGAGATTAATCTGAATTTTAGCTGATGATAATTCGATTCATTCACTGAAATCCACCTTTACATCATCTCGTATAAAGACAGTATAAACATTATACTGTTGTGTTGTGTTGTGTATAGTGTACAGTAGAGGACTGAAAATCAGCCAAGACAACTCATGAAGCATCTGCTTACATCTAGTTGTATTCAGGTTTTCCTGTTTAATCATTGTATGATCTTCACTTTTGATACCCTCTGGTTTCCTTCGGGTCAAATTGACCAAGTACACATTTGGGGTTTTAAAAGCAAGTCTGAAATTAAATATTACTTCATAAACCATTAACAGATACTGTCTTTATCTCAGCTTCCAACAGTAGAGAAAACATATATGTTTAATGATTGCAATTGGTCTCATCCAGAAAACAATTAACTACGAAACCATGATTCTTTTTTTTTGTGATAAGGTTATAATTGATGTTAAGTTTCGGTATAGCAGTTTTTTATCTTGCTTATCTTGGGGGGAAAAAAATGAGACAGTGTCTTCATTACCATTAATACGTGTTCCAGCCATTGTCGGCTCTGTTTTGAGAAGCTACTGTTCCAGGTTGTATGACGTGAAAAAACTGTTGTAGCCATTGAGGCTCTCTGACATCTAGCACCACCCGTGTCCCCTGGTTTCTTTCAGCAGCTCCTCCTCCTGGCCGCCCTGTATAAATTTATACATTCCATACATAAAATAAAGCAGAATCACATACAGCCCACATTTTGATACCATACGTTGCTGGTTTTGAGGGTATATACTGCCTGAAACGGCAGCAGCCCCACAAGCCATTTGTGCCATTCAGTGTCATAAAGACGGGAAGTTGGTCCACCCACTGGTCCCACACAGTCCAGACTGCCTCTGCCTTCGAACAGGTCTTGATTCCTGATCATCAAATCTGATGATCCTTGAGAATACATGAAGAGATATCGTAGTTTTAAAAACTTCTGTTCTGTTTCATAATGCCAGAGACTTTCAATCAACTCCACTCTTCATCTGTAGACAACAGCAAGAATGAGATTCCCAGGACAATTTGGGCCAAATACCATACAAGGGTTAAGTGTGGAGGCAAATTTACCCTCTACAGCAGGGATGTCAAATATATGGCCCGGGGCCAGAATCAGCCCTGCAAAGACGCTGCTGGATGACTTTTGAAAATATGAAGAAAGGCATACATTTGTGGCCTGTTTTTTTTTAGTAGTTTTACTGCTGATAAAGACACCAAAGTAATTAAGTAACAGATAAAAAAATTTAAATGATAGGAACATTTCTGTTTTCCTCTGTCTACTATAGAAATTTCAGTTAAATAATTTTTTTTTCATATTAACAAACTCTTTATATGTTATAAATACAGTACAGTCTGAGCAGTGAGCTACCAAAACCTTTTCTGTGACTTTTACATATTTTTCATATATTCTTATATTAAGATATCTCAGGGATTAAATGTGTATTTAAATGGCTTTACATCACCAGAAAGCGAGTTTCACTTGTCCAGTCTACTTAAGATTAAAGTGGGCTGTATGTGACCCTCGATGTAATGTGTGTTTGGCATCCCTGCACTACAGTATAGACAAAAGAAAATAGAGCTATTTTTTTTATTCTCTTTTCAAGACAAGTACATTCATTTGAATTAAAATTGTGAGTAAGATAAAGTTGATATGCCCTTTTACAGTTTTATTACATTAAAATAGCACAAGGTTCAATTAGCTTAGCATAAAAGGAGCTGATAAAAAAGTCCTCAAAAAAGTTAGTTTTTTATTTCTTACTCTGAGTACATTTCCATTGGTGCAGAGTAGCTGGGGTTTATTGTTGATATCTAACTTTAGTTCGGTGTTATGGTCCTTCACTTTTCTGCTCACCTGAGAGGTTTTCTTTGAGCTGGACTATAAGGGCAGGGAGAGTCATCAGATAGACTGGAGCACACCTACACAGAGCTTAACCCTCTGAGGTCAAAGTCAACCCTAGGTACTAATTGCAACCCTAAGTTTTGGAGAAAATAAAAATGGTTCTTTTGAAAGAAGATGTAAATACTATCAACCACATAGGCGATTTCTTGCCAACATTTTATGTAATCATGCTACAAATCTGGAATTCTGCATACTTTACCTAAGGAAATTAACTACTGTTAATCAAATTTTAAATAAAGAACTATGTATCAACAGGAAAGCTAGAAAGTAAACAAACCAGTCCAGAATGAACAGCTCAACCCTGATATTAAAAGAAAAAGATGAAGTTTTTCTAATTTTCTGTTGTTCAATTTTGGTGAACACTTGCAAACTACACCCTCAGTTTCCTGTGCTTTGCCGACAGGAGTGGCACTCGATGTGATCCCACTCAGTGTGATTTCAGCACTGCTGCTGAAACCCATCTGCTTCAAGGTTTGACATGCTTTACAAACTCTCTCTCTTGCTCTTATTTCTCACAACAAGTTGAAAGTAATGTGCATTTCTCCACCACTAAAAGTAATTAAACATACGTTTAACATCTTGTACATCCCCATTGCACTGACTTGTGCCTGTATCGTACTGTTCTGTCTTGTGTTGCACTGTCTTTTCTTGTTTCTGCAATTTTGCACATTGCACTTTATGTAGTCCTGTGTTGTTTGTCTGTCATATGTAGCACCATGGTCTCAGAGGAATGTTGTCTTGTTTTCTGTACTGTACCACTGCACATGGTTGAAAATGACAATAAAAGCCACTTGACTTGACTTGTTTAATGCATTTCTTTTTCTTTCTGTTCATTATGCAGGTAACAGAATTATGCATGTAATAATTGTACAATTACTCACTATAATATGAATTTAAAAAATAGCAGTGCATTATGTTACTGAATTGCACTAAACAAATTTGATGTGTATGCTCAAAGTAGAACAGGAAATCAAAAGAAGAAGAAATCCTGAGTTCTTCTGTTGTGTATATCTGGTATCTGGTAGTTTTAGATTACTCACCAGAAGATCTAATGACTTACATTGTATGTGCCCTACTTTTTGGACCACATACTTCAAATATGGACCAACATCAGCTTCTCCTTTTAAACTGACCAAACTACTGTGAGAGGGATTATTATTCATGATAAGAGTGCTGCCCCCTCATCCATACAGTTAGTTCTGCTCATGCACTGAGCAAAAAAATACAAAAACCTATACAAGGATGCGTGGTAAAAGGTGACGGTATGTCCTAAGATAGCGGGAACGTGGAAATATTTGAGCTCCTGTTGCTTAGAAAAAAGAAATGTAATGACTAATCACAGATCATTCACCCACATCAATTTCCACCCAAATGCATTTCCACCTTTTCAGCCTGTTACCTGTTAAAATGCATCGTGTGGTGGTTTGAATATCAGTCTATATCAAAAGCTTTTTCAAATAAAGCCTAGTAGGGGCTAAGTGCGAAGGGATTTGTGTAAATCAATAGCTTTGTGCTCAATGTCAATAGATCATTTAGGATGATATACAGTATAAATATGTAGTATGTTTAAATTCTATATCAAGTTCGTAGGAAAGAGTCGTAATTGATCCTTTGAAAAGTTGGGATATATTTAGCCCTACTTGAGCTGAATTCCAAATTGCCCCTGATATAACTCTATTAGTTTCACTTTGGCTAATCTCTGTGTAAAATGAATGGAATAAAATGGCTTCTGAGGCACTCTGGGTCAACAAAAGGAACAACTTTAAAAAGCCTGTAGGCATAGTTTGTCAAGACATTTTGGAACTCCTTTGCAGGTTAAGTATTTTTCTAATACATCATGACCTAGATGATACATTTAAAAGTCTAGGGTATTAATGTTATGACACCAAAGGGTTTTATTTAATGGGCACACAGCAATTGTGATAGATCACACTGAGCTGCGGCTCCCTTGTCTTACACCAAGACTTTACAAAAGAAGTTGATAAAAAAGTTGCTGCAATTATTTGTCCCTGTCAAGAACAGCTGCTTTCATCTCTGCCTGCAGTTGAAGACAGAACTAACTGAAGCACCAACTGCTGCTCGCCGCTGACATGTCTGATTTAGATGTCGAGACAGAGAGGAGACACAGGGTGAGGATGAGCGAAAGGGAGACAAACAGACAAAAAAAAGATGCCTTCAGAGCTTTCCTCTGCCCTCTAACTGCTGTGAAAAAGATAATGCAAATAAAAAGGTGGCCTGCTGGATGATGATAGAGGCCTAAAAGTGGTTTGCAGCATATCTGCTCTGCACTGACAGTACTGTTTCTGCATTGCTTGTGAAATTAGGGAGGAGTGCTTATAATCTGGCTATTCAACACCTTCGTGTTTTAATAAGCTTAAAGTTGCCTTTATCCCTCTCTTCTCTAAACCTCTTACTGACAGCGCAACACTTCCATCATACACACTAAGAACAAGAGCAAGACTTTTTTCTTGCAGCTTGTTATTTTTTTCCCCTTGCAGTCCTTTTTCAATGTACTGGAACAAATTTTCCTCCATGCTGTTGTGGCTGGTAGTTATTTTTACTAGAATTTTCTTCTACATTAGAAATCTGATTAATTTCCACTTGGCCTCTTTGACACTGATTAGCTACTGGATGTATCATATCATGTGCCATTGTGTCTTTCATCAAAAGACACAATGGCATCCCCCCACTCCAGGTGAATAAAACCACAACTGCCTATTGTTCCATCTCTACTCTCACATCATGTGAGAGCCTGTACAAAATTATAAGTGAGTTTAATAATATGACTAACCAAGTGAGCACAGAGTGTTCATGCTCCAAGAAGCCATGCTTGTCCTTAAACCTGGAACTGAGGAAGGACGGCATCGGAGCAGCTCCTTCTAGCTCAGAACCTATCAAGGCAAGCCTGCAGTAATGAACAACCCTGAAACACACATCTGACTGTACGACTACATCACAGGGTATACGGCTGATCACTTGTAATGACTTTGGATCATTAGTTTTGCCATGCTATGCACTTGATATTAGTTACCTAATCATCTTTTTTGCTAACCTGGCACAATTTCCCAAATTTATCATGCATCCCTAAAAAGACTGATGGAGAGTAGAATTCAGGCGACCTACTCATGAATGATCTCCATCTCTGCCTAGGCAGATGAGAGAACAAAGAGACATACTCTTGCAGCCACACAGCAAATACACACAGAGACACAGATACATTCTTTTATAGTTTAGTTAAATGCCACTAATTAGTTCTTTGCATGTTTTTATTACTTTTATGAACAATTTCTCTTACACATACATATGCTGGTTTAATTAACGCTGTACTAGAGTGAATGCTGCCTCTGCCAGTAGGAATTCCTCTATATCTAAAATGTACCTGATGAGCCCACAGACTCTGCTCATGAGAGGTTTGTCTATATGGGATGTTGACAATGATTATTTTAATCCAAACTATAATTTTTCAAAAAAAATCTAACCACATAATTAGATGACCAAACCTAATAAAAAAAGCAATGAAAAAGGTTGTCAAAAATGAAAGTAAATAAAATAAAAGCTGTACCCTGCCCCCTAATACAGATGGCAGCATGCAGTCTCCTGGAAACCTTCTGGTAACAACACATATTGATCTATATCTGCCTATACACTGTATCTACCTGGGACAATTTGACAATTATCTACAGGTTATTAGTATAACCTGTAATTATACTTATACCATTTAAAGCACCACTACCACTAATTCATTTAGTGTGCTTTTCAAACCAAATTTGTTTTCAAAGAAAAACATTTTAAGTGACGCTGTTCCATATAGTACATAGCATATACATACATATAGCATATTCATGTCCCATATTTCTGATTAAACAGATATTGCTTTGCTATAGAACACATTTATTTTGGGTGATGTGACTGATAGAGTAGGACGTGTCTTTTTGAGCTCCTGCAAATATTTTTTAAAAACTGTTTAGGCACACTTTTTGTATTTTGTTTTTAACTTTTCTGTTTTTATTTTTTCTGCTAACTGTGAGGTCAAACATTTTCATAAATCTTGCTTTATATGCATTTTTTTGATTTTGCCTGCAGTATAGTGAACAATAACAAAGCCCAGAATAAGTATGCATCTCACATGCCACTGTGACCGTTGCTCATAGTCAGATTCCGCAATGTACATCTCTGAGGGTTATGTAATTTATGACTTTGCCCATATTAGGAGCGCTAAGCTGCATACATATTTTTGGGCGCACTATGACTACATATATTTAAAAGTTGTTTTTGCAGATCAAACCAGGCTAAAGGTCGTTATACAGAAATAGGAGAGGAAGGCTATCACTCCAGATGTGACCTCGCCTGACCGGAGGAAAGAGGAGTGCCAAAAGGCTGGGACCAGCCTGTGGGCCAACGAGGGAAAGCAAAGTCTAAACCATGGCCTCTCCCCAACAGTTTTGACCAATTAGATAGGAGCACAATTTTAATGCCAAGTTAAGGTCACTCTCTTTCAGGAAGTTGGCTACAGCTAACTGCTCTGCAGCCTGTGGTTATCTGATCGAAAGAGATCCAAGTACATGTATGATTTTGAATTGCTTGAAATAATAAAAGAGTGATAACTTGGATTGGGATTGAGGCCCTCTTTACCTTAGATAAAAAGAACACCCAACATAACCTGATCCGAATCTCAGGCTTTTCTCGGTCAAAATGCCTCAGAAGCTTAAACTGTCTACACAACTACAGCGGCCTGCCGAACGAAGCCACTGCGGCACTCCTTCCTCCGCCTTTAAGGGCGAGCTGCTCTCTGCACTCCGCGTTGAAATGGCAAAAGCGAGCTACAAGCGGCTCTGACCGAAAACCTGTTAAACATTTCACATTCCTAAAGGTGGCCTTTCAGCTCAAGAAGGTGCCCTTGGCGAACCGGGCTTATCGCACTCTCCAGCCGAGGCCGAAACCCGGAGAATGACCTCGCCCCATAGTTGCTCATCTATACTATCATACAGACTGTGTGAATATTTTGCGCCAAGCCAGGAGCCAGCAACGGATCAAGATTGGATATATGCTTCTCTTTTTTCCCCAACCACACTCCAAGGACAGCCCGCGCCCGAGCCGCCTTTAATGATGTCTGGCGCCAGCTCCGCGAGATCCCTGCTGTATCTGGCACACCTCTGGGTCACACACAACGGTGCAGAGAAGGAGTTTAAATCACCAGAAGAGGCCAGCGCATTTATCAGGTCAATCAATACATAGGAGGACTCAGAAAAGCTTCATAACTCTGATTAAGCCGTGACACCTCATAATTACTATTGACAGTTTCTACTCTTTTAGTTCATACACTAGTGTCTGCACGTTTTTTTAGTTTTTTTTCTTCCATCTTTACATTTTGTGGTTTTCAGTTTATTCTAGACTTGAGTAGTTGTGCCTTGTTGTCAAATGTTGCTAAGTTTGCAGGCGCTCAAATTGTAGCCTGACTGCTATTATTATCCTAAAAACCGTAAGCATTTGTTCTAGGGATCTGACTCCTTGTGGAGTTCTCCAGTGTTTGGGGTTGGGGTCACTGTAAGTGCTATGGGGAGGGGAGTGGGGGGAGCCAGGAATGGTTGCATTGATCCTTGGAGATTTTATAACCCCCACAACAAGGAATTTTCCTTTTTTCCCCACATGCATCAGTCTTTCTCATGAACTGATCACTTTGTCATTGATGCTAAACTAATTCCAGATGTGCTGACTGTTAATTATCACCCTATTGTCATTTCAGACCACGCCCCTCTTTCATAGACATCAAGTTTCCCTTTCAACCCCGATACGCTACACCCTTGGAGGTTCAAGCCTTTACTTCTCTCAGATGATGGGCTCATATATAATATATAATAAATTTATCACAGCTAAAATTGATAAACTTATCGCTATAAATCAGAATGAGAAGGAACCAATCCCGTGCTCACTACTGAGGGAATCACTAAAAGCATACTTACGGGGACAAATTATTTCCTACTCTGCCCACTTAAACAAGTCCCGTAAAGTAAAGCTGTGAGAGCTCAGTATTAATAGTCTATAACAAAACTGCATCAACAAATCACTGTTTCTCCCTCTCCTAGTTTACTTAAACAATGAGTTGATTTACAGACTGAATCTGATCTTATCACCACTCGTGATGCAGAGCCACTTTGTAATAAATCCACGGCAGATCTGACCACGTTTTCATGCTTTTCAGCATACTCTTTATTGTTACGGTTGCTGTATCTCGCACATCAACAACAACACAAACTCAGGACCCAGCACAGACTTTAAAGCCAGCCAGGCGTGACTGCAGATGCCAGCCAGCTGCATCTGCCTCTCTCGCAGCCATGCCCCGCGACATACTTCTTTTACGATCACGCTCTAAAAATAATGAACATGGCGGCATTTTCAAAATGGCAAGTCCGCTCCTGGCCCATCATCTACGTCACCAGGCAGCCTCACATATGATCCCTCAGATAAAAGGTTCATTGGGCACATTGCATAGGGATCCCACCACTATTAATGTAGTTTTTCACTCATTTTATTCCTCTTTATATAAATCTGAATCTCCATCTGACGCCAATGGAATGAGTTCATTTCTAGACAGCTCAATTTCCCCGTGATAAACTCAGATGCTGCTAAAGAACTTGACTCACCATTAACCTTGGAAGAAATCATTGTCGTCATGAGAAGCATGCAAAGTAATACATCTCCCGGTCCGGACGGATTCCAGGTTGAATTCTCCCCCCCACTCTAACACAAGGCCCAATAAGTCTCTGCTTAAAAAAAGTTAAGGATCCAAATCTTTGCAACCCTTACAGACCTCTCTTTAATAAATGTGCATGCTAAGACTCTTGCTAAAGGTTTGGCACATCATCTGGAAAATATTGTACCATCTATTGTTTCACAGGAGCAAACTGGGTTTGTTAAGACAAAGCAAATTTAAAAAAAAAATCTCCATACACTCTTCAACATCATCTACTCTAAAGCCACCACAACACCTGAAGTAGTGATCTCAGTCAACACTGAGAAAGCATTTAACAGAGTTGAATGGGACTATTTATTTACGCTTTTAAGGAAATTTAGGCTGGGAAATGTATTTATTTCATGGATACATCTCCTTTATACATTTCCTTGTGCCAGCATCTCCACTAATGGCATTCAGTCCAGCTTTATTAGTCTTTCTGGTGGCACCAGACAGGTGTGCCCATTATTCCCTCTGTTGTTCACACTTGCTATAGAGCCCCTGTCAATCTTTCTGAGATACTCCTCTATTTTTAGCAAAATTTCCCGATTGGGCACAGAATTTAAGTTATTGCTTTATGCTGATGATTTATTGCTGTATGCCTTGGATCCTGTTCTCTCCATATCATCAGTTTTATCTGCTTTTCAGAGATTTGGTTCATTCCCTGTGTGGCAGCCGGAGGTGGGAATGGAATAAATACTCTTCTCAAGTTAACAGACAACGCCACCCTGGGAATTTCACCCAGAGAATACTGGATCAAGATAATACTAATCACCAAGAAGGCACTTAGGTTCGTTATACTCAATACAGAGACGTGGTTCAATGATAAAATGGACTGACAATTTATTATTAATAATTATGTAAAACAACATATAAAAGCACAAACATACATATCAATATACAAATATTGTAAAAAGTATTCAGAGCGAGGCTTACCAGTGGGGGGACAGGGATGCCACACACAAAAACAATTCAAAGAGAAAAGAAAACTCACCAATACACACGTGCAGCACCCTGTCACACGCTCACAGTAATAAACTAAAAACGCCGGTGTGTAATACTCAAAGGATCCCACCACCAAGGCACCCCAGTCTCCTCCACGTCAGGCCCTCCGCATCTCAATAAAAGAAACAGAGAAAATTATAATATAGTAAAAAAAAAAACTAATATGCACACGCTGGGGTTAGCCCAACTGCAGGAACACACTGTTGATCCGCAGCTAGAAAAAGGGCCTCCTACAAGTGGTGTAACAAAAACCAAATTACAAATCAAAACAACAGAAAACCAGACATACAAACTAAATAAAACCTTAAATCTGGAGCAGACGGCATCACCGTATTATTCCAAATTGCTGTCCGCCCGACTACTCTAATTTAATACTTAGGGCCGTCAGCATGCACGTCAGCCGACTCCCGTAGCCGGCATGCATGTAGCCGCTGTCCACGCCGACGTCCACTCCTAAGAGG
>VVHJ01056521.1:0-28916 GCA_015107715.1 Tylochromis polylepis | reverse complement strand
TCAGTTGGTTGGTCACGTTCTGCCTGCAGGCAGCCAACAGGAAGTGGGACAGGAGGAGGAGGACAGGAGAAATAGAGAGAGTCAGGAAAAACAGATCCTTCATTCGTCACCGAAACGATGCAAAAACACCAAACTCAGATCTGATGAAGTGTGCGTTTTGTAGACAGCAGTACTTCAACACTTTGTTAACAGTAAAGGCGGCCTTAGAGCTGGAGGCGCTTACATGGTAAGCTACACGCTGCCCGTCCTCAGAGCCGGTGCCGTCAGACACTCGGTCACGCCTTCTCTAACACTGCGGTGTCACAACTGCACGGCCAGTTTACCCTGACAGACCCCACCAGGGGAAACCTGAGAACAGAGCGCACGAGGTCACTCTGGCCGAGCGTGAACCCGGCTGGTTACAGATCATACCCTCACCTACGGCCACAATCCGAGGGGGGTGTTGGAAAGAATCACAGATAAAAGTGGAGGAAATCATGCCGCTCCCCTCCACATCGAGAGGAGGCAGCTGAGGTGGATTATCTGACTAGGACGCCTCCTAGCTGGGGTGCAGAGATTCTGCCTCACATTTGGGAACACCTCAGTGTCCCCCAGAACAGGACTGGGGGGAGAGGACTAGCTCTCGAGTCAAAGCCAACTGGACTTCTTTTAAGTTCCTGGAGACGTTTCACCTCCCACCTGAACCCATCTGAACACCTGATCAAAGGTAACACCCAGATTTCTCACAGCGGGGAAACCTGAACACGAGAGCAGTCCGAGAGTTCTCGTTACTATGGGAACAAACTTGCCCGGTGCACAGATCAGAACTTCATTTTTTTTCAATCAAAGACAGATAATTTGGTGCCATCAGGGTCTTTATAGCATGAATGCAGTCTTAAAGGACATGCACAACTGAATATCATCTGCATAACAACGGTATGAGATGTCTTCAGAGCTGACCAGGATAGGTCCCAGGACCAAGCCCTGCGGCACACCGCAAGATAAGGTAGCAGAGGAAAACTCCTGTGAGAGAGAGAGGGGAAGAGAACGAGTCAAGTGCTGGCCCAGAGATGCCCACCCAGGTTCTAAGTCCTACAATCAACAGTGTCAAAGGCAGCAGACAGATCCAAGAGCACGAGGACTGAATATTCACCTTCATCTCTACGCATTAAAATATCAGTTGAAACTCTAGGAAGAGCCGCTTCAGTGGAGAGCACTCGGTTAAATCCGGACGGAAACTTACCGAAACTCACAACAACACCCCTCAAAAACATCATGAAGGACTCATTAATCAGCGAGTCCTCCATGATGTGTTTATTATTCTGGCCTGAATTCAAATAGACACATGCTGTGGACATGCAAGAAACAAAAGAAGCTATAAAATAAGACCCTTAACTTGAACACTGAACCGGGTCAGGGAGTCAGAGCGTGCAGGACGATCTTTACAGTCTGATTGGGACTCGTGGAAACACAGAAAAGATGAAAAGCATGAAGCTGAAGGGAACTGAGATGTGCTGGGAATGTGAGCTGTGTGCAGCAGCATGCAGCGCCTGATAATTGCTGCCATTCAGCGGCCGCCTGGTGCTTCTCTGCAGAGGAACACAAAGGCCGATCGCCCCGCGGGAGGCCGCGGCCGTGAAAGAAAGAGACGGTCCCGCTCGCTCTCTTTCAGAAATACTCAGCGTGGATTTAATGCGTCTACACGGAGCCTGCAATTACTGACGCGATCCATCAGGCGGGCGGGGAGGGGGGGTACGAGTGCGGTTATGATTCAGAGCTTCCAGCAGAAGCGACTGCACAATACTGGCATGAAAGAAGAAGTCAGCGCTGAAGATCACTATCATTTTCAGCGTCAGGTTGTATGACATCACGCTGACATCACTGCGTTTACTGCGGCTAGTAACAAACAGAAGGAAGGTGCTCACGCAACAGATCAAGAGTTTAATAAGTGTGTAATGGTGACTTTCTGGGTCATAGATAGAAAATACAGTAAATATCTCAACTATCAGAAGGTTTTCATATTTCTTCACCGTCACAGGGATTTTGAGGTACAGTTACTGATTCAACTATCACCAAGACTGAAAGATAAAGGTCAACGTTACACCTGCTCGAAGCTCGAATGCTTTTGTTGCCGAAATCTGAACAGACTGCAGTGCAGCTTTAAACATTAGACCTTCAAACGGCTCAGTCACACTACAGTGAAAACAGGAAGCTCCATTCAGCAAAAAGAAAGAGACAATCAGTGGCAACCTGTTGATTGAAACTTTTCACATTAGGTGTCCGATTGCAAGTAGTTGTGCCGACCGGTCGCCTGCTGGGAGGCAACCTGTCTCCGAACAACTGCAACCCGACAGACTGACGGATGAAGGCTGGCAAATGTTTGGCGTCCGATTTTTAAACGCGGAAGGATTTCCAACACGTTGCAGTCGGTCTGAGCCAGTCTGCACTGATGAACAGCTGAGACGCTCAAATGGTTACAAAAACGAGGCTGTAGTAAAACTCCAGTCCCGCAGCAATGGCGCCGTTAGGTGTGGAGGAGCAGATGTGCTCCAGATGTGTGGGGCACTAGCTGGACTCTGGGTAACTCTGGGCTCTGTCGTGAAAAAGCACTGTGGGTATTTGCAAAGAGAGCGCAGTGATGAGATTGTGTGTGCTGAGCTTTTTGTCACTGAACCTGTGCCATATGGGTTTGTGGGAGTTTGTTTCTCAAGGCGCAAAACAATATTGAAAACTGATTTACTGACGTTTTCACACACAAGTTACTGCACCAATATTTACAGCTGAAAAAAGAGAACGCCTCGTTTATTAAACCTCGTTTGCCTGTGAATGCAGTCACTGATTAATCACAGTTAATCGCTGCGTCACAAACAGACTGCGTGTGGTTGCCAAGCTGGCCTTATTAAACTGCAGACTGACTGTTTCATTGCCATTTTACGACCACACTGACAAACCAAAGTCGCTTTGAAGACGGCAGCTGACTCCAAGCGGTTGCAGACCCGCTCTCCATCTTGGACACAACCAACAAATCACAAGTCGATGGACACGTCGTGGTCATTTTAGTTTGCTGCGTTCTGTGGACTGATTGCTACATGATTATGGATTTCCCGCTGAACTCTAAACCACTGAACAGGCTTTGATCGCCCAGTGATGCTCCCAGCATAACACAGACTCCACGCAGGGACCAGAACCAGCAGCGATGTGGCTTCAGCCGTCTGCGCCGTGTTTGTCATCAACTGAAGCACAAAAATGTAAAAGTTTAAAGATATGTTAATGAAGCGTGCCCTGGTTGGTTCTTCATAATTAAACGGTGCTGAAGATCATCCGTCTGAAAGCTGGAGCTAAACCAGAAGTGGACGCGAACAAACCCGTTGAGGAAGAGAGCACAAAGAAGAAATTCAGGCTCACGGAAAAGATGTGGACCCAGTGGGAGATTTAAAATGAGCACATGCAAGAAAATCCTCCAACATCCGACAGCAGAAGAAATTCTGCATGAAGAGTGGTCAAAACTTTCATCAAGCCAGTTCCAGAACACCTCCGAAAAGTTCCTTCTGATGCCAGGGGTGACGTTACTTTTGCACAGAAGATTCAGACATTTGTTCCCCCCATTTGGATCCGGAGGCGCGACTTCAAAGACGACGACATGTCTGCCAATCCAAACGTGTCAAAAAAAGCTAAGTTTCCTTGTGATGCACTTTTGTGTCACATGAATTTAAACGTGTCCTGGAACCTCGTCGCTTCAGGCTGCGTTAAACTTTTGAGCGGGCGACTGGTGCTTTTATTGTGGCGGCGCAGCGACTAAAAAGCAGACATGAGTGGTTTCTCACCGTGTGCGTCGGAGAGCAGCCGCCGCGCAGCACACGCAAACTCCATTAGAGCACACAAACCTGGCAGAGTCAGCACAGTTCGTTTCCATCTGAGCCGTCGTCACGCTTTTCTCATTAGCAGACTCACAGCAAAAATGTACAGGAAGTCAGCTTTACTGTCAAAAAACCATACGTGCAGATCATACACAGGAAATTGAAATTGCAATGCTCCCACGGCATTTCACTAAACAACATGAAGAGAAAAATCAAAGTGTTGTATACAACACAAGCGCACAAACAAGAAAGACTGTACTTAGTTTGATGCTTTTTGAGCTTCTGACTGATGAAGATGTCTGACTTTGAAACACCTTTTAGACTTTTTCTTATATTTTACAGACAAAGCGACTCATTGAGAAAATAACCTGCAGACGTCTGCAGCCCTGAACTGAACATGTGATCGAACATGTGACCTGCTGCTTGAAGCTTTTCCCAAACCGCTCTTTGTGTTTGTTCGTGCACCCTGCTAGAGCAGCTTTGCATGGCTCGCAGTTAAAAATAATGCTTCTGTGTCTTATCCTGTTACTCTGTGGAGCCCATCAGCTCCTCCTGTCTGAAACAAGCTATTTAAGGCCTCAGTCACTCCACCTGGCAACCACTGGGTTGCTAGGGGAAAATGAGAATGTCCCGAGTGGCTGTGAGTTGTTGCTAAATGAAATCAGTGCAACAAAAACCTCACGATTGTTTTTCTCCCCTCACCTCCAGATGGTCTCTCAGATGGCCCCGCCCCTCCCTGGACCTGGTTCTGCTGGAGGTTTCTTCCTGTTAAAAGGGAGTTTCTCCTTCCCGCTGTCACCAAGTGCTTGCTGATAGGGGGTCGTCTGATTGTTGGCTTTCTCTGTGTTATTGTAGAGTCTGTATAAATAGTTTTGATTGGTCTTTGGTCAGTAACAGATCGCCGTGGTTACCTGTAGTTTGTGTGAAAGACGCCTACTTGACAGCAAAAACTAGTCACTGAGTGTTAAGAAGAGTGCAACGCAAACTGGAAACGGAGACCGTTCGCCGTCAAAGTAAAAGCGCTGGCTTCAGCAGTAAGGCAGAGCTTTTATTTTGAAAGCAAACACTGGTTTCTGGTTTGCTTACTTCCACCAGCGCTCGCTGATTATTTGGAGAGTGTTTGCAGATAAGTCTGCAAACTACAGGCAACCATGGCAATCTGCTCACAACCAAAAGCGATCCCACGGAGGTTTTTACTGCAGCAGCCTCTTTGTGACGGATACTGTACGGATGTCATTATTGGAGCCTTTCTCCCGGCTTCAGCGGGAGAAAACAGCAGTTCAACGCGTTTCTGTTTTACTTTTTTTGGATCTAGGTAATTCATCAACGTGAAGTCTCTTTCACGTGTTCGACACGTGTGTCTCTGCAGGGATTCTGTCCATACTTTCCCGGACATGCAGAAAGATCATCTGAGCCTGTCAGAGGAAAAAGTAAAATTTCTGTTACCCGCTCTGCTGCAGCAGTTTCATGGACTCATCTGAATTCTAATATATTTTTCGTTCCCGTGACTAGTTCCGACCTAAAAAACAGGTCCAGGTTTAAAGATACCGTTAAACCCAGGACTGTAAAATCAGGTGGAGACAGCAGCTGCAGGGTGGAGGTTAGATGTGTGCTGGTTGAAGCTATTAAGGATATTTTTAAGCTCTGAGAGCAGAGCTGGTATGTTTCCACCGTGGCAGCACCGGCTGCGGTGCCAGCAGTGATGAAGAGGCCCATGCATCAGCCGGGACCAGCGACACGCCGCCGCTCGTCTGTGAGCGAGAAGCAGACACAGCAGCGGACGGTGGCCTGAAGGGGACATGCTGTTCACCGCGTTGTCTTCAAGTTTTAGGAGTTTTTTTCTTGTGTGACTGTGACGAATGCTGAGTCGCAGCATGAAGCGTGTGCGTCTGAGACCTCGTTTTACAGAAATGACTGTGGGTAAAAACAAACATGTAATATATATCGGGTATTTAAGAGGCATTTTTTAAATATTTTTTAGGATATTTAAACATATTGAGCTGAAATGTTACTTTTGTTTGTTACACTTTTAAGAGACTTTAGCGTTTTGTGTTTTTATATTTACCCTTTTTAAGGTATTTATTGACGTTTTAAAACATGCGATATTCATTTGATTTTAGGACATTTTAGTAGCCTAATGTTTGTAAACATTCTCATTTTATTTATATTTTTATGTCATTTGAGAAGATTAGATTTTTTTCAGGTTTTTTTCATTCCTATGTTTTTAGATCTGCAGATTTTTGGACAGTTTCTTATTTGGTTATCAGATTATTTTTGGTGGGAATTTTTTTTTGCCATTTTTCCAGATATATTAATGTCTTTTTAGGATATTTTATATATATATTTTTAAATAATTCCTTCTACAGTCTCAGGCTGTTTTAGTATTTTTTTAATTTTATTTTCTGGATTTTATTTTTTGTGTACATTTTAGTATTTTTCAAAATATCGTTTAATGTACTTTAAAAGTTTTTTTTTTAAAATCAGCCTTCGTTAGTATTTCTTCTTAATTTTAGTATGTCTTTACTATTCCTTTATTTGAAATGATTTTTGAGCATTTTACTGATGTTCCTTTCGGCATTTTTTCAGATGTTAAACTATTGTTTAGAACATTTTGATGACGTGTCTAAATATTCTCTATTTTCTTTTTTCCCCCCTGTCATTTTCAAACATTTCTAAATGCTTTAAGAAATATTATTAAATTTATTTATTTTAATTAACAGTCTGAATTCAGACTGGCACGCTTTCAGAACTTTGGTCAGCTTCAGATAGAGATGCACACGCAGCAGAAACCTGCAGTCAGCTCTGAGGGAAAATTTGGCACAAACACAAATTTAACAACCCTAACAGAGAGCATGCCCACTGAGACAGCGTCCAGCTTTTCAATTAGTGTCTCTCTCTCTCTCTCACACACACACACACACACACACACACACACTCTCCAGGCTGCAGCTGACTTGCTGTATAAACTGTCCAAACACGCCTGCTGCTGCAGTGACTCACAGCCTGTTCAGTGTTGGTGAACACACAGGTGTGTGTGTGTGTGTGTGTGTGTGTGTGTGTGTGTGTGTGTGTGTGTGTGTGTGTGTGTGTATGAATGAGCGACCTCGCTGAATCATCTCCCTCCTCCACTCGCTCCAATTTGCTCTCAGAGAAAATCCCTCTGCTGCTTCTCGCCTCAGCTCAGGGGTTTTTTTTTCCTCCAGTCTTTCATTCAAAATGTCGAAAACGTTCCCAGAGATAAAAACGCGACCGACCAGAAGGGCAAAATTATTCCACGAGCAGCCCAGTCTCTGAAAAAGATTTCATATTAAAGTCTGTTTTATCTCAGTGGCTCAAAATCCAGGAGCAGCTTCCCAGAGGAATCTTTACGGAGACAAAATCCTGCAGAGGAAACTGCATTCAGCAGGTCTGACAGGAGATAATTAACATTCCCAATGCTGCTGTGAATTTTTCCAGTTTGAAAGAGAGACTCAAAGACTTTATTAGTATATCTGAAAAATAACTCAAGAATCAAATCTGAGCTTTTTCAAAATGAATTTATTCAACGATTCGTCTGAGCCAGTCAAGCGCAGATCTTCCTTCTTATGTGTGCTTGGCGTAAACGTCCTCGCCTGTGCTGTGGCCATGTATGCCTGCGCAGTGCCTCACAGGTTAGCACGCCGTTTTCGCCCCTTCGAGGCCCCGTGGACCCACTGACTGTGTCGTGCAGAGCCCTGCGACGTTTCCCTCGACAGCCACCACGCTGTGAAAACCTCACGCTGTTCCACCTCCAACGAAGTGCCATAAAGTGCCCTCAAAGCGATGCAAACTAGCTAAAAAGTCCTGACAGACTCGTGTTATATAAGTGTCAGATAATCCCAGATTAAAGCTTTGGGGTGTTTGTGAACTGGTTTCACTCTGAATTAATTAGTCCATGCACATCCGCGAGCTGCGGGGCCTTGAGAGTGGTTTCCAGGATTTCAAGGATTTCTCTGGACACGTGGCGTGACGGCTTTTTGTTTTCCACAGTTTCCTGTTGCTTTATGATGGTGTGCTAATGGCCACCGAGGGTTAAATAAATATAATAAATATAATAAATAAGCAGCGAGGTAAGGAGGTGTGGGATTACTCTGAGAAAAAAAACGGATTTTTTCAAAGCTGTAAACTGAAGATGAAAAAACTCAAATTTACACAACACTAAAGCAGACAATCAACTACAAGCTTTAAAGTATGTAATATATACATAAAGATATAAAATATTATTATGTTAACTTTACTTCACTTGTCAGATGATGTCATTAAAAAAAGCTCCAACAGCCCAAACAGGGTCCACAGGTCCAGTTAGCTCAGCTGAAGCCAAGCAGACAGCTAGCACCTGTCAATCAAAGAGGCCACGCCCCTAATAATGCAAATGGTAAGACTTGATCCAGTTTATACAGGTGCGTTATCAAAAAAACTCTCCTCTCATACAGGTGTTATTAGGGTGTAAATTATCTACAGAGACCAATCAGTTTGTGTATCAGGCTGTAAACATGTTTATTTCTGCTGTCAAGGTTTAACATGGGAGTCTATGGGGACTGCTGGAGCCCCTGCTGGGCGTTAGAGGAACTGCAGGGTTTGGCTCAGAAATAAAACAGACCTGAGAACAGGAACAAGTCCCGAGTCATCACTGAGCTCGTCGTTCATTAGGAAACCCAGCGACAGCAGAAACAGCTGCTTCCCGTCTCAGCGTAAACCTGTTCACGTTTAGATTTTAACTTGTGTCGAACTGAAGGACAAACCAAACTGTGTGGGAGCGATAAAAAGGCCACGAGGGTCTAAAAAACATCTCGAAAGAGACAAAAGCACCGAGATGAGTCACAGCAGTGAGTCTAACGAATATCAGGGAAAAAAGTTAAACTCCTTTTTCTGCTTTTTTGGTTTAAAAACATTGTAGGTTTTTATGAATTATAAGCCTCACCACATTTGTATCATATAGACAAAGTTTAGTCAGGCTACAGTTCCCCTGTGTTTTTGGCCCATCCATCCACCCCAACACATTTAAAATGGTCTGAGGCGTTTACTTGTAACGTTCACAGGAGACATGGAGAGGGGAGGAGTCAGCATAGTGTCCAACATTACTGAAGCTGATGTTAGCTCAACATCTGTACAGGATTCATGTCACTGTCAGAGTTACAGTGGAACTGCACTCCTGTGGGCGGGTAAACCCGGCGCCGTGACCCGCCGTGCACCTCCCTGTAACGTAACCATGACGACCGTTATTGGCTGCAGGAAGAGTTTTATTTTTGATCTCTGTGTTTTCTTTCTGCTTTATTGTTGCTGTTCTATTTAAAATATTAAGATATTAACAAAGACACTGGTTGTTTTTTTTAAAGGCTGCCCCCTTGTGGTGAATGCTGTCATGGACTTTACCAGAGGGTTTTACGAACAGTACCTTTAATGTCATTTATGATATTTTTTTAGTGTTTCTCTGCTTTAGGGTTTAGCTTTACTGAATCAGACTCCAGAGATAAAACTGAGAAAGTTTTATGTTTGCAGGTCTTGTCTTGAATTACGACTCTCACAATCACAACGCTCATGTTTAAAAGGCCACTAATGACATAATGTGCAACAGACTGAAGGGACAGGAAGCCAGGAGGACCATCAGATCTTCTGCTGCTTTTTCTTTTGTGGAAAACTCTTTGGTTTTCATCAAATTTTGGGAGGGGGGGGTATGCATAAGTCTTAAATCACACAAACTGTGAGCACACACACACACACACACGAAACGCATATTTATAAATTCGGTGTGAAGCACTGGCTCTCAGGGTGTCAGTCATATAAACCCTGAGAAACCTGCTTAGAGAAAGAAGACGTTTCAGAACTCGCCTGAGAATCTGATGGTTTTTAGGATTTGTAAGGATCTCAGTGAGTCAGTGAGCGATGTTAGAAGTTATTTTTCATTATAAACCAGAACATGTTCTAACTCTTAATTCGGCATCATTTCATTTTTCAAAGCAGACACATCCGGGCCGTGAGGGAGGCTCATGCTGTGACTCAGAGATATTGAGTCTGAGACCTGGAAGTCTTGATTTATAACCCATCACGTGACCTGCGCAGGTGCAGGGGCTGCGGGGCTCACCTAATAATGTCGTCATTGTGTCCCAGGTAGAACCTCTGGCTGTGCTCTCTGGTGTTGTACACCACTCCAACCCCGGCCACGAAGTACACCACCTCCTTACCCGCCGTGTAGTACAAGTTATTCCGGCACTGGTGGCCCCGGTACCCGTAGACCCAGTCCAGTCTGAGCCGGCAGCCCGGGGCGCTCCGGTCCGACATGTTCACTCATCTGAGGGGCTCCGGTACCGCCCGCCCGCTCCCGCAGCTCCTCCCTCTGGATCCAGAGACCCGGTAACGGAACTGTGAGCGGGGTCACCTGCCTGAGCCGGGGTCACCGTGTCCGGCTGTAGTCTGAGGAAAAGCTCGCGCTCACAGCTTCAGGACTCGGACTTCCTGCGACTCTTCATCACGATGCGCGCAGACGCTGAGTGGAGCTCGACCGTGAGTCTGGTGCTTCATAGTCCTCCGTCCGTGTGATGCCGTGACTGTGATCCTCACGGAAGTCTGAGTCCTGTGGTTTGTAGCTCCATCACCGCGATGTCCCCCGGGAGCTGCTCCCGCCGGCACTCCCGCCGAGTCTCCCCACTCAGAGCCGTTTCACTGACGCCAGAAACTTTCCCACGTTTATCGCTCCCTCCACCCACTCCTCAAAAACACGGAGGAGCGCGACCAGTCCGGAAACTTCTCCAAAACCACAAAACCAAAGTCAGCGGCTGATGGAGGATTTAATCCCTCCGCGCTCTAATCCTCCACCCCGGCCGGCCGCCTCCATCCCGCCCCCCGCGCGCTCACAGCACCGCCTCACCGGGAGGACCGCGGCTCATTCACAAATCTGCGCGCGAGTAAAACCAGCAGTCAGGAGGTCAAACGAATCAACGAAGAAGAAGCGACCGCGCGGTCCCGGAGAGGAGGAGGAGAACGAGTGTTTGATCCCGGCAGATGAGCCAACTCCAGCGGGCAGAGGCGGGGAGCAGCCCCGGGCGGATGACGGAGAGGAAAGTCCTGACTCCCCACAGCAGGAGGAGGGGGAGGAGCAGAGCATCCTCCACCCGCAGGCAGGCTCACGGGCGGAGCAGGCGGAGGCACGGCCGGAGCTTCTGCTTCGAGGAGCGGACTGTCGCGTGCAGCGGGGAGCCTCCTGAGCCCGGAGTCTGTGACGTTGGCTCGCTCCTTTTCCCGACGTGACGAGCACGCGCATCAGCGGACACGCGGCACAGCACTGCGCCCAGCTTCCGGAGCTGAGCCTTCAAAAATAAGAGCACAAGCAAAAGGTCCCGCAGCTCAGCTGTCGGTTCAGCGCAGTCAGGAAGTAACGGAGTACTTTTACTCAGACGTCACATCTCAGCAGCATGACGTCAGAGGGTTTCAGAGAGGTAGCCACGCGCTCATAGATCTATTATTATTAACGTTTAATATTTAACCGTTTACATCCGGGGATGTCGGCGGCGGAGCTAAGTAGTTAAATAAAGAGGCCGATAACGTATCCGAGAAAATAAATCAGTGTGTCATACACATTCATACAACAACATCATGCAAGTATCCGAGTACTTTTACTGTACTTACTTTTAGTTTGAAGTATTTTGATGCTGAAACTTTTGCACAATAGTAGGGTTTGGAGTTCTGCTTAATTAAAGACGGTTAGCGCAACAGTTTTTCAAAATAAAACCATGTTAAACTCTTTTGCAGGAAGCACATCTGTACAAGATTACAACAGGGGTTGTGCTCTAATACAAAAATAAAGTGCAGCAGAACAAACATGACACATAATTTACTAAAATTTGATAAGCTTCCTTCAAATATTCAAAAATTTCAATAATACTGTTAATATATGATAATAAGTAACGTTATATTAACCCAAAGCTGATAGTTTTTATTGCACAGATAATTGACGCTGTTGCCCTTTGGCACAGATTTTCTTAGTGCAGTCAGGGTGCCGGTTTGCTGGTGTCAGCAGCTCTTTTCTGCGTTTCGCAGATAATATGGTTTTCTTTGGTCACGTGTCTGCAGCGAGCTCCAAAAGCTCAGAAAAATCAGCCTATCCTTCGATGTTTGTTATTGTTTTAATGATTTAAAATCTAATATGTTAGCACTAATCAGTGGTCTAATAAACAGTTTCATGTGGAAGTCTCTGGTCCTTTCAGACTCCCTCAAAATTTTATTGGGAAATCGCAAATCTTGGGTTTTATTTTGAAGGTCTGGCTCTTCCTGTGGTGATGTGTCCCGCGCTTGGCGGGAGAGAAACACCCCTGCTCCACTAGAGAGGACGCACGGCCGCAAAGCACTCTGGGGCTTTGTGTTCTTTGGGATACACAGGTCACAGAAAAAGAATTTTTAAAAAACTGCAAATCCCAGCAGCAGGGAGGGAGGCGCTGTCCGCGGTGCTGGGGTCAGAGACAAAAATGACGTGTCGCAAACACGAGCATGAGCATAAACGTGAACAGAGTAATCACAGTAATCCTTAATCTGCTAAAACAGTAAAAACATTGAAATCACAGGCTGTATATAAAAGATGGACATACATAGTCACACTTTTTTTCGAGACCATATTTGGATGACAGGATGGAGTGCTCAGGTAAGGTTGGTAATTAGTCTGGATCCACAGACTGCTACTTGCTAATTAAAATCCTAGAATTTCACTGTACACCAAATCTGAGCTCAGCCTTATTTGACGGTCTTTTAGTCCAGTAACCTCACAGCCACCATATTATTGGTGGGACAATGTCATTAAAAAGGCTCCAACAGCACAAACACTGTGCAGAGGTGCTCCTCGGGGACTCCAGTTAGCTGAGGTGAGGCTAGCAGACAGCTAGCAGCACCTGTGTAAACGTCATTAACAAGGGCAGAATCGTTAAGGTTCTTGGAGACGACCTGAGATGGACCTTTGTGCACAGAGTCAACCGCATCACCCTAACAGGGCACTTTGCTCTCAGATCGCAGGTTTACTCGTGCTTCCTGGGATATTTAAAGTAGGATGGGAGGCAGAGCCTTCGGGCCCCTCTCCCAGATGGGAGCCTCGCAACCTCGAAGTTTAAGCTTCGGTCATTTTTGATGGCGCTTACAGTTCAGAACGGATCAGGTGACCCCGAGCCACGGCTTAGTTCTCCCTTTTGTTTTGCCACAGCCTCCTGAGCCGGGTTCAGTTGGAGGTTGCTTGCTGTCAAAAGGGAGTTCTTCCTCTCCACTAAGCCAAGTGCTCCTCACAGCTGCTCATGTGATTGTTGTGAACCGGCTCCGTATCCGTGCGGCTGAATTTATTTTGGCCCTTCATGTTTTTTTTATGCTCATGTGGAGCTGCTTTCCCCCTTGGTCCACAAACTGCAGCCCTGCTGTTCAACTGGCGCCATCTTGTGGCTAAAATATAGATTTCATTTTTTTGACTAACTTTTATAAGACTCTTGATAAGCCCCCAATAAAAGCCATTTTGTGTCTCTTTTCTGTGATATTGGCTGCTTGATGACGTCAGATTATTTCAGTCCTGCAGTTTGTGTCAGACAGATTTTCAAACACTGAAGGACAGATGTTTACAGATGTTTTATTTGCCCCCAGATCTTCCCTCCTTTTCATTCCCATTTTTAAGACTCCAAATAAACGTTTTCATCTTTTCCTTTTTAACCCAGAGCTCCCCACCTGATGGCATTAGTGTCTGTAAGTGTAGGAATAAATAATACAATAATAATAAATGGAATAACTGTAGGGAGTTAAACTTATGAGCATTGTCATGTTCTTTGATTGTCACCTGATTATCGGCCACACAACAATTAAAAAGTTGTTTTTTTTTTTATTTTCATTTTAAAAAAGTGCCTTTGAGCATTTGTGCAGGAACCGAGTGAGCGAGATGCTTAAAGCTCGCTGACGTTGGCTGTGAGGTGAGCGTCCTGCTGCTCTGCAGGCGCTGCTGCTCTGCAGGCGCTGCTGCTCTGCAGGCGCTGCTGCTCTGCAGGCGCTGCTGCTCTGCAGGCGCTGCTGCTCTGCAGGCGCTGCTGCTCTGCAGGCGCTGCTGTACAGCTCCGGCTTCAGTCTGACTTTCGTTTCTCTCAGAACCCATTTTAAAGTTCCTCACTGTTAACAAAGCTAAGGAACCTTAGGTTCACCATCATGAAAGTGTGGTGGTGGTGCAGTGGTTAGCACAGTGCTGCCTCACTGCAAGAAGGTCCTGGGTTTGTATCTGCACGTTCTCCTCGTGTCTGCGTGGGTTCTCTCTGGGTTCCTCCCTCCATCCAAACACGAGCATGAGGTTGACTCCTGAATGTAAGCTGGCAGCAGGTGATGGATTGGACACCTGTCCAGGTGTTGCTCTATGGAAGTTTATTAAAGACAAAACAAAATGAAAATAGCACTGATTTGGGTTTGTGTCATATAAATTTAAAAGCTGATAAAAACTGGTCAGAGCAGACAGATGTCCCCTCCTGTCCCGATTCTGTTGGAGGTTTCTTCCTGTTAAAAAGGAGTTCTTACTTCCCACCATCACCAAGTGCTGCTCACAGGGGATTACTTTTATTTCTAGGCTTTTGACTTTAAAATATAAATCACCTTTCGAGATAACTGTTGTACGACAGGTTATTAGGGCCACCTTAAGGAAAAAAAATATTGTTGATCGTTTTGAGAAATAGTTGAAAATTGGAGATTACTGTCGTTTCAAGACAAGCTGCCACTGCTGCTGCACCCTCTACAAAACGCCGTGTTTAGATAGTTAATGAAACAAACTGATCAGCCGGCTTGCGATACATCATACATGTATCATACATGTAAACCTGCATCATCTTTATTGTGTGCTTTTCTGTCTGAGCAGCTTTTGCGCCATCGCTTCAGCGTCCTCGTGCTGATCACCGCCCTGCGTTTATGTGTGAAGAGAGAAATCATGTCCTCCTTTATTACCAAGACTGATTCTGACTCACTAACTCAGAGGGTACAGTTTTATCCTGAAATAACTGTAACGTCCACATTTAAACGACTTCTTGAAATGATCGATAACATGTGTTTTCTTAATGTGGCCCTAATGCTCCTCCGTACTGTCCAGGACTGGAGCCACATAAATAAAATCTGTTTATACATACTAATCACGCTCAGCTGTACTTTATCTGTATTTACAGTATTGTGCAAAAGTGACACACCCACACACACGTTCATTAAAAAAAAAAAAATAGAATCAGTCACGCGGTTTCTTTTTAAAAGCATTTTAATGGCTTTTTTGCACATATGTAACAGAGATGGGGAAAAGTCTACGGGTGCAGATCCAACTAGCAGTGACCCCCGGTCCACATCATTCCAACTACATCGCCTACGAACCCCGGCCCCGCCCACCCTCCCATCGTGGCATTATTGATTGTGCAGTATGAGGAAATATCTCATCTTACTATGGTTACAGTGACAGGAATGCACATCATATTTATCAAATTGCCAGAAAATTAAGCACAAAACCCCCAAAAGAACAGAGAGAGAACAGGAAGCATTTCAGGGCCAATCACAGAGTGAAGACGTTTCAAGCCCCGCCCTTCTAACCCCACCACCAGCTGTGGAAAAACGCACGCACCCACCTTTTCATAGTTTAGGGCTCGTTTCGGTGTTTTTGTTCACTTTGTCTGGCGCTACGGAAGTCCGTTAATGACAACATTTGTTAGGAGAAAAAAAATTGAAACTAAAGAATTAATATATATATGTAAACTGAAAAATCATCTTTAAGATCTGAACTCACCTGTTCTGGCAGCTAGTTTAATCTATAACTCCTGATTATGGAATCATCCCATCCTTCACTGGAAAATACATTTGGTCCAGTTCAGAAGTTGGTGTTAAAGTTGGGCTTTTACCGTGTACGTGATATTTCCATTGTCATCCAAGCGAGGGAAAAAGTTTGTACTGCAGCGATTGGACAGAAGAGGCTTCCTCTCAGAAACGTCTCATTTCTGAGTAAAAATGGCACGTCAGAGTAAAGCAAATATTTCAAATAAGACAATGATCTCCGTCGGGTTTTTTTTGTTTTTTTTTACCGTTTATTAAAGTTTTAAAGCCCAAAAGATTGATCAGTAATCAAAAGAGTGACCAGTATCAGCCCGAGACTAAAGCTAGCGTTTATTTTCCAAAAGATTTATTTGAAAGTTTATTTAATGAGTCATCCGGTCAAATCGAGTGTAGATCTTCTGCACTTTTGTCTGATTAGTGCAAAATTCCCTGTTTCAAATCTCCAATAAAACTCTTATGGTCGTTTGTTTACTTGTGAAATCTGAACAAAGTGTTTTTCAAAATGTGACGGCTCAAGAGTCACGCAACTCATCAGCGTAGCTTACGACCACATCCTTACAGCGAGCGAAGCCTGTTCAGCGTTAAGTAAACGTTTTTAAAATGCAGAAGCCAGAAACAACAGGAAAGGGTTCCCAAGTTTCAAAGAAGTGTGAATTTTGTCATGAAAGGACTTCCATACAGGTAGCTTTACTCGTCATTGGCAATAAAAGTCTGAAATCTTAAAGAAAAAAAATTAACTGAGTGCTGAAGCCAACAAGCAAGCCACCAACATTACTCACTTCCAGTAAATGCTTTTTAAAACCAGCTCATCCACTAACAACAGCGATGCTTAAAGTAACCTTTGTGTTTTAGTTTTACATCTACGCCTTCACACTCGCCGGACTAAATAAACCTTAGACTTAGCTTAACTGTGGGACAGAAAAACAGGAGGAAAACACAAACAAAGGGCTGCAGGAGACGTTCCAGAAATGCAAAAGTAGAAAAGAAACCTCATTGAATGCTTAAAAGATCGAGTTAACGAACATTCGCAGTTACTCTCCCATCGAGACTCGATGGCTCCTTCATTCGGGTTTGTTAAGTGTTCACGCCATTAAGAAAGTTATCCTCAAACAAAGCTTATTACGGTCGGTAGGTCTTAATAGCAATAATAATAATAATAATAATAATAATAATAGGTGAAATTAAACACAGGTTTATTTCGAACAGTTTGTTATACACAAGTTATACATACAGTCAAAAGCACTGCAGGGTAACGCTCTGAGTCACTGCAGGAGCCGAACAGAACATCGCGACGATCGTTCGCTTTTCTCAGTTTTATTGCGCAAACCGAACCGTCAGAACAGCTCCGAGCGACTCGTTTCTGCGCTTTCGATGGCTCCGCCCTGCTCGCGGCGTCAGAGGATCACCCCGCCGTGGCCTCAGTTTTCCCCGCTACAGAGGGATACACGTCATCTTGCAAAGACAAGGCCTCGCAAAAAAATAGGAAGCTGAGGATGGACTCTAACAGGAAGTACTTCCCAAAAAAACTAAAGAAGAGAGAAAACCCGCTGAGACGAACTGCAAACACGGGAAAGCCGGGGAGAGCGGGAGATACAGAAAACAGCAATAAGAGTAAGGAAAGTGGGAACTCCTCTAACGTCGCGTTCTCGTTGTTGTTTAGACGACAGCAGCCGCCTGAAGCGTTGCAGACCCCGCCCCCACGCCCCCGCCCCGCCTTTTAAACCACTTCCGTCAGATTTTGAGTATTTCCTGCTCCTGATCTGAGAAGAACTGAGCAGTGGATGCAGGTGGTGGGTGTTTGTAGCTGTACTGGAGCTCTGAGCCGGACCGGACGGTTGATAGGCACAGAGTGGAGAGTTTTGGCTCGGAGCTTGCATGCTGGAGAGGACGAGGACGAGGAGGAAGAAAGAAGAGAAGGAGAGGCTGTTTGGGATGCGATCTGACATAGCAACTGCTGCAAATGTTAAAACTCTTATTCTCTAATTACATTATGTGTGGCGACGCTTCGGGTTACATGAGTGTAATTACATTTGGAGCGCTTCGTCTATTCGGCTCTGGGTTATGACAGTCGCTATGAGCAGAAAAGTCGGACATCTTCAACAATATTTGACCAAAGTTCGTTCGATAATGAGGAGCGACCCCAAACAGCACCGCAGGAAGGAGAAGGAGGAGGAGGAGGCGGAGGGGAGGCTGAAGAAGAGCGTCTATTTCTTCTTGCTGAACAGACTGAAGCGTTTCTCCTTGTCTTTCTCTCGTTTGCCCGGGCTTGACTCGGGGGCCGCCGTAGCCGCGACGGAGGCCGGCAGCGTCTGAGCGCGTGCGGCGGGGTTGGGCGTGCTGTGGCTGCTGGGCGTGACCTCTGGCTTCTCGCCCGTCACGGCGGCGGTGATGGTCGAGATCCACGTGTTCATCTCCTCCTGGAGGACGAGCAGAAGGAGATAAAGAGGGAGGAAGCAGTTAGTGAAGCAGGAAGCACTGATAAATGGTAAATGGACTGATTCTTATAAAGCGCTCTATACAACATGCCACATTCACCCAATCACTATCTTCTATACTTTTTAAGTGCTCCAACTACCATTCGCACTCCTGAGATTAATAACGTCTCAGAACTCAGAAACAACTTCACACGTGTTTATAACATCGAGTCACCTCCAGCTACGCCTGCTCACCTGGTTCGGGGATACAGGTGACGTACAAACTGTTGTCGTGGTTTTCAAAAAGTGCGCATAATGAGATTAAAAATATTTGGCCCTAAACAAAAGCAGGTGAAGCAAAAGAACGAAGGAAGAAATGAGCTCAAACAGCAGAAACATCACGTCAGAATTCCTGTAACCACCGTATCACCACTCGTCCTCCAGCCCGCCTTCAGCCGGCAGACCTCAGACCCGTTTCCAGCACCCTCCTCTACGGTCACGTGACCTGGGCCTTCTGCGCCTCCGACTCGAGCACGTTCGACCACCGTGACCCGGATGAGCGCTCGTGTGTAATGCATTTCGGGATACGTACACTTATTTTTATTATAATAATAATAATTTGCAGCCCTTTCTGAAAAGAGCTATACAAATAAACTTCTAATTTAAAACAGCTATAATACCAATGCTTCAATAACAGCGACGACTGCGTTTACTAAAACTGAACGACGCACCAAAATATTGAGTAAAAGAAAATACTGTATTTGAATACTTACATCATCTTTGGCTTGGAAGAGATACTCGTTGCCGTCAGTGAGCCTGCGGAGGTGAACACACACATTAGCAGGAAGTTCAAACTGCACACGCTGGCGTCCCGTCGGGTTCGGACTTTATTCTCTCTTTCATTTAAAGAACTGCAGCGTTTTCCTTAAAGCTGTATTTGATGCGTTTGTGATTGTGTGTTAGAAACGTCCAGTATAAATAAAGCTTTGCAGACTGCTTTCACAAAGACTTCTGCATCAGGTGTGAAACTCACTTCAGCTTGAAGACGTGCTTCTTCTTCTTGTAGTCCAGCGCCACCTCGCAGACGGCGTCCTTCAGGCTGATGGGGATCTCGCTGTGGTAGGGAATGCCCTGACTGGCGCTCTTCTGGTCTTTGTAGAAACCCATCTCCTGGAGGTTGATCACACAGTACACATTGTGCCACGACCTGCAGGGACACAAGCAGACGTAGACCTCACCCCTGAACTTTATTTTCTTACAATAACAGCAGCTCACAAGCGTGACTTTTTATTATTTAGGTTATTTCTTTCCACGTGCGTCTGCAGGGAATCTGCAGGTGAGCCCCACCTGTTCGAAGCCTTCTTGTTGTGCCCCTCCCACTCGTGTTTGCGGTGCAGGAAGGTCTCCAGCAGGGGCTTGGGGGCGTCAGGTTGGGTTTTGGCCGGCAGGGTCGCAGCTTGGCTGGGCTTGCCCTTGCGAGACGCCCCCGGAGACCCCGCGGGGCTGGGCTCCGACACCCCGTTCACCACCTCGGCCCCTTCGACGTTCTCCTGGAAACAGAAGAGAGAGTCAGAGGAGAAACTCCATATCAATGAAATAAGGAGGTGAAGCTGTGAATCAGAGTTATGAGCGCTGCAGCATGCACAGCAGTTTGGACAAACGTACGTAAAACCCGAGAGCAGAAGGACTCGATGTGCTGACTGTAGGCCTCTCCTGAATCTACACTTGTCTGCACTCACCTCACATAAAACTCCTAAAACCAAACTGACGTAAAATATTCCAGCATGACCAATCCTGGGAAGATGCAAGCAGATTAAAGTAGACTAACCCAAACCAGCTAACTCGGCTCCATCTAGTCCAAGTGTAAGGATCCCAGTATCTAGCTCTCCGTTGCCTTTAAACTGACATTCAGTTCATATCAGGCCACATCATCATCATTATTATCATTATTATTAGCCCTGATGCAGGAACAGCACATGCCTGCAGTCTATTATATGTCTGTTGGCAAGAACTTAATTAAAAACAAGTTAATCTAGGAAAACTGGTGGCATACTGGGGCAACACCTGAGGCTCAGAGGTTCCAGGGTAGTCACCACTGTGGCCAGCCGACCAGTGAAGTGAATCTATTTGAACTTCCTGTCATTCATCTCCTGCTCCAGTGGTGGGCGTGCATATTAAACATGACCAACGTCTCTACTAATGAGGTAGCAGTGATCCCTGCAGACTGCTCTGAGCACCATTTCATGAAATCTTTTTCTACAGTTGGATCTGGATGATGTCAGAGAGGGGAAGCCCCACCCACTGGCTGGTCTAATGATCTTTTTAACAGGGGCAACCAATCAGAAAAACGGCGGGTTAATGGGAGAGTGGCCCAAAGTAGTTTAAAGTATTGATCATGCAAAGCTACCCTAGTATGGTCCAAGAATAAAACTACAAAGCTGAACATGAACAGGTCACCTCTAACAGTTTAATAAACCCACGTCCTTACCTCTGAGCTCGTCTACAACGAAGCTGCTCAAACAACACAACTACTGCAGACTTCTGATTGGCCCACCGAGCCTCTGACATCAGCTACAACAGCCTCGTAAAGCGGCGTTTTGTTTGTTTTTTAGCTCTGTGTTATTCGGTGTGAGCCGAGCTGAATTTTGGCAGTGATTAGAACAACATTTGCATTAAATATTAACGACACAGATTACAAACATGCTCTGATTACACATTTTACCACATGCACAGTCCCAACACCACTCAGAAACGCACAACATAGTGGCGAGCGTGAAGGAGGAGGAAGACGGGGAAGAAGCCAACACAGGTAAGAACGAAAAACACACCAAAAAAAATCTCAAACAATTATGGACAAAATTGCTTGGAAGTCATTACTGGGCGTCATTGTTGGTGAGGGGAGAAGGCGATTGGCCTAGTATCAAAACAGATTTGACTTTTTCCACACCACACCCACTCCAACCGGATGCTTATTACCCCGTTACTGAGCTCTTCAAGGGACGGACGAATGGGCAGTTCGAAGGCCGGACCGATCCTGGGAGCTTTAACTGAAGAGCTGGACCAATCCCGGGAGCTTTCTTTTAGAACTCACAAAGAGCTTAAACTGATGCTGGAAGACTTTACGGGGCTCGAGTAATCCTCTGAGCTTTTACTGGAGTGTTTCCTCACGGCGTCAGCGTGCTGCTTCTTGTTAGGACTTGGATCAATCCGAGGGACTCTCACCAAAGGACAGTCCGGATCAGATGTAGGGACTCCAATTTGTACTACTATTACCCATATTTAGTACAGCAGTTTTTTCTACGAATTTTACTTGAGCGTGTTAAAGGCTAGAGCAGATCTAAGTGTTCCTGTTTCAGTGTTTTCTGCACCAAATACTGGACCACTTCAATCCAATCAACTATTCCTGAAGAACAATCAAAGTCTGGAGCAGAAGCAGGTCTAACTTTTGCAAAAATGTTTGATTTTTAAACATTTAACAGAACAATTACTCAGTGACTGAAGAGCTAAACCGATGCCAGCAGCAATGCTAGCCACTAAAAACTGCGCTGATTTTGTTATCGTTGAATTTACAAATTTATGTATAAAGCTGTGTCATTTAAACTTGAGCATGAACCTTTGGCTACGATAGACCTCATTAGAATTTAACTTTCTTGGTGAATTATAAACATGTGACTTGTACATAAAAGCTGATTTTCAGTAATTTAAAGGATTGGATCTGTAAACCTGTGCAGATGCTTGTACAGATTAAATCTAAACAGAACTCATTTCTGGGCTTTTCTAACTGAGGCGGATTCATCAGTGGACGAAACATCTAGCTCATCTGATATTTTTCTTGGCTTTCAAACCAGCCGGGTATGTAAAATAACTAAATACATTTACTTCACTAAAGGAAAGCCCCAGGATGAAAACTGGTGAAAAACATTAGATGCAGAAACACAACAGAACATCCAGCTGAAATGCTAATGATGGCGACAGCATGCAACAAAAACACCAACACTGTACATGGAGAGAAAAGTGAGAAGTATGCATGGACAACACGTGGACTGGTTGGTTCTGACGGGTTTATTGGGGAATGGTGCGTTAGTCGGGGAACAACTGAATGAACCGGATCGACATGCAAAAGAAACCGTGAACAGAAAAAAGGAGATGACAACAGTAAACCATGAAAACAAGACAGGAAACAGCGTCTCGGTGACACAACAGCAATAAATACAGTGAGAAACACGCACACAGTGACACGCGTGGCTCTGAATGGTTGTAAATACATGGAGAATCGGTTTTACATGAGGCGGTGGAATGATTTTTAACGTGGATTGTAGGTGCAATGACTGCATGTAGGGAACAGCACTGAACGTACACTCAGGGGCCAGCTGGTGGCGCTGAATATAGCGGAGGTTCTATACAACGCCAAGCATGACCTCAGCGGGAGGATACCATTGAGTTTAAGGTAAGTTTACAAACTCTGATGATTATGTAAGACCTGTCACAGCCAGGTGTTCCTGTTAAAGTGGCCACTGGGCGTATGTCACAGTACTAACGTCCCTTATTTGGAAAGCGTTTCGGACAGTAAAGGGTGTGAGGAAGAACGTGAATGAAAATGGAAGTCAGGGCCTGCCTCTGGTTTGCATTTCTTTCAGAAAGTAAAGCTGCAGAGCGCGTTTTGGGAAAAGTAAACTAGACTTTATGGTTAAACAGCGCCGTTCGATTATACACGCATTTATGATCATTATTCCCTTTAGTTTCCACTTTAACAGCTGATAAATCAGCTCTTTAATTCTGCGTAACTTCCATTAATGCACAAATATGCTTCTAATTGTTCTCTCAATTATAAGTAGTTTTTCATCATTTATTAAAAAAAGTCATAAAATATTAACGACATAAAAGGGTTTAACAGAGTTATATGGAAAGGCTGTACATGTTTTATGAGTGACGAGAGGGCGAACGTTTTATTTTATTTTTAAATTTTGGTATCAATAATAGACTTCAAATAATGTACTTTGAAAGACAACTTCATGTGTTCTTACAAACACATGCAATCTAACATCATGATTCCTGCTGTGCTGCTTTTACTGCATTTAGCAAACAAACCACAGCAGCAACAATGCATCTGCATGAGTGCAGGGATAATTCTGCACTTTGTCATAAATTTATATCATTCATATTTTTATTATACTTTCTTTTCATTCAAGACTACTTTTTGCTGTATCACGATCTCTTTTCAAACTGCATCTACTTTTACTAAGCTATACACCATTTGAGTGATTTGAGGTACTTGTTACACATTTAACTTCAAATGCAGACGGACAACGCAAAGTGTTATCGATCAAACTAAACTTAGAAGGTTTTATTGTAAGACAAAAACAGTAAGACGTGCGTTTTCTTAATGTCAGTATAAATCAGTTTCAGAAGACATTTCAGCGTTTTACTGACTGATAAACTGATTCATGACGTCTTCTTCCCGTTTTTTGGGGGGTTTGTTTCACGATGCGCTGACGACGCCACGATTCACACCTCAGAAAAAATAAATGGCAGTTTGTGGCTTTAAAAGCTCACTCTGGATTTAAGATTTCTTTCCGTTTGCGTCTTCAGTCGTTCATATTCCACAGGGTGAGTTTATAGATGAGGACATAAACTAGCAGGAACATTAAGAACTGAGGGGAGAGGATGACAGGAGTGTCGAGCTGAGAGAGAGGAGGAAAGGACGGGGAAAGAAAAATGAGAGGAGGAATGGATAAAAACTCTGGCGCTGGCTTGTTCTCGTGCGTTTGTGTTTTGTGACATTTTGAACTTAAAGAACACACAGGCTGCTTTCCTCCTGTCTTTTTCTAGCCTCTGTCACCGAGCAAACTGGAATGTCAGGTGAGTTTGGTTCATATTAAAAGTTCCCGCCAAAGTGAAAGGTCTCAAACTAAAAGGTGACGCTGAAGTGCAGAGGCTGCATCTGCAGGCGGTCTTAGAAAGAGCCTGTTAGTGATCCCTCATGTTCAGAGTCAGTAAACAAATATCTGAAAATAAAATTACACGTGACACCTCGAAAGCTCAACTTGTTACACTTTTAAAATAAGACATTAATAATCAGAAAGGAGCAGCAAACGATAAATGCTGGAGATTTGTGTGATGAAACACACCCAGTTAAACATGTGTGTGATGTGTGTGCAGGTCGGGGTGCACCCTGCGGCTCTGCAGGGTGCCGCTGTATTTCTGGTAGGCGAGTGAGCGGTAACTAACCCTGGGAGACTCCTGGTCGGACGGCAGCCCGTTCTGAGACGCCGGCTCGCCCACCCTGCAAGAAGCACAGCGACGCAGAGAGTTAGACGCACCTCATTCGCTTCGTCCGTGAAGACGCCGTCGAAATTACACAATTAAACTGGGAACCTTCACGGACTGCTTCTAGCAGCCACGGTGGAAGACGGCAACTCGTCTGCAAACAGTCGTTAACGGCTATAATAAAAATAATCTACTGAAAATATTTACTCTGACAATAACACAACTCAGAGCAGTTACTGTTGATGCTAAAGACGAAATACGACCGAGTCTTAAACACAATCAAAATGCCACTTACAGTCTCCGGAAGTTTCCTACGTAAAGGACATTTTGGAACTTCCCAAAAAGGATTTAAACCAAGACAGGAATAATAATTTAACTCATGAGAGGTTCTGTTAACTAATCTGGGGCAAATGGCCAGAAATAAAAGAACCATAAGAAAGACATTAAAATGCTTTTCTTTGATTCTTTATTTGAACTGATATTTGTATGCAGCCTAAAACCTGACACATCACTGCCCAGAATAAAGACCGAGCACTTTTTTAAGCTCAAACTTAAAGAAAAAAAGTACTTCTGAGTTAGTCGAAAACCATATTTTTCAATCTAAATCCTAAAGGTCTTTCATTAAAGTCCGAGTACATAACGCCCACCCGGCGTCTGCTGACGTTCGGACAAACCGACGCTCTCACCTTTGAGCTGCAGCGTCGGCGGGCTGGGCCTCAGCGGGCGGAGGTTGTCTCTTCTTCTCTTCTTCCTCTTGCCTTCTTCTCACTTCCAACAACTCCATCTGGAACCAGAACAACAAACTCAGCGTCCCCTTTTTCAGAGCTGAGATTTAATCCGGTGGCGACGCTCACCGTGGTCAGCCTCTCCAGCGCAGCGAAGCGTTCCTCCCAGGTGGCGGCCGACTTCTCGAAGGCCTCGTGGCGTTTGATGAGTTTCTCCACCTCGTCCACGCTCTGCCCCATCTCCCTGCTGGACAGGTAGGGCTCCTGTCCCAGCAGCCACGCCTCGGCCACACCTGCGTCCCGTGAGAACTGGTGCACCTCCAGCACTGGAAACAAATCCACACCTTAGACCCAATCCGCCCGCTTGCCTCCGACTATAAACTGAACAGGACGGAGGAGCTTACCCAGTCTAAGCCACTCCCATCTGTCCTCCCACTTGTCAATCATGTCTTTCCTCTTGTCCGTCAACTGAAGCAACTTTTCTTTAATCTGCGAGGAGGAAAGATTTGAAAGGAAGTTCACGACTTCAATAAAGAGATGACATCACCACAAACAGAGTAATGAAAGATTTCACGGCGGCTTTCTGCCTGGCCGCTCCGAGTGTCTGGAAAATGTGGGAAGTTTCCACCTCCTCTGAAGCGTAGTGCTTCCTGGCCAGCAGGGCTTTGCCCAGCTCGATGCAGGCGGTGAAGCTGTCGTTGCGGGCGTCGATCTCCGCCTTGATGCCCTGGTGGTTGTTCATCAGCAGCTCCACGGACGACACGTCCCTGAAAACAAGCGCGACGTCACATGAGCGGCGTTTCTGATCTGAACCCCCAAAATTCAGAAACATTTAGGATGAGCTTGTAAAATAAACCTGTGAAGGGATACAGTGATTACAGGAAGCCCCGCCCCCTCCGTGCCTCCTACCTGGGCTTCTCCTGAGCCTCGATGAGGCGGATGACGTCTTCCATCCAAAGCATCAGGTCGCGCACCATGCTGAAGAAGCGGAACTTGTCTCCGGTGTCGACCAGCTTCGCCCGCCGGCCCTCTACCGCCTCCAGCAGGTTCTTCCAGGCCTCCAGCACCTGAGGGGGTGGGTGGGGGAGGAGACGACAAAGAGCGACGGTCAGCCCTGAGTGACGACAGGCTCAGAAGACCTGGTTCAATTAATGCAGTCTAAAAGGAGCCAGCTGGGCCTCTGAGAATCAGAGAGGGGACAGGGAGTGATAACATCTGGGGGGGGGGTGTCTAGTGGATCTGGAGTTGCAGGCGTCCAGCAGCACTGTCAGGGAGCGTAGCAGCCAGAGGACACAAATAAAAACCAATCACAGCAAATAAAAAGTCATACGTGCAGACTGCAGAGGCGAAAGCTGGAGGGCAAACAGCAGCACTTCCATCAGTTATTATCCATTTATTCACGGCTCTGTTCGTATTTCAGACGATGACGTAGGCAGACAGGATATATCATTTTTCCTCTCGGAGAAGGAAGAGCGGACTCATTCTGCTTCATGTTTGCGGCTCGTGTGGTTCACGTTCATATTAAACATGATCAGATTCTAATAATGAGCTCAGACACTCCCGAAAGCCCAAAACTGCTTCAGTTTTTTTCTACTCTTGGACCTGTATGATGTCACAGAGAGGGGATAGCAACATGTAGCCAATCGGTTGAATGCTGTTTTAAAGTGGGAGGAGCTAAAGCCGTTTCAGATGGGATGAACTGAGGTGGGCCGGTATCAGATAAAGAAGGATTATTTTGAACTGTGAATCATTCAAAGCTGCTGTAGGAGAGTCCAGGAACACAAATATTCCTTTCATGAACTGCTGAGCTCTCTTTAAATGTTCCTCAGATATTACTGACACGTAGCCCTAAATTCATTTTAAAGATTATTTTGTTTTCTACTCATTAAAAGCATTTTTTTGTTTTTATTCTTACTGGTGACTTTCTGCAGAAATGACTTTTTTCAGTGTGCAGGCGTGTTTATGGGAATCTGCACATTAAAGTCCAGTTTTTATTCTGGATTTTTTTTTTTTTTATTTTGACTTTTAGGCTTTAGACACATTTTTCAGTTTGTGTTGTATTTCTAATATTTTCCGATGAATCCAGGCTGTAGATGCTTTTACTGTCTGAGGACGCGGGGTTGTTCGGGGTGAATGCCTACTAAGCCGAACAACCCGGCTGACCGTCATCGTTTCAGAATAACCCCTCTGGCTCTGCCGACTCGTCACGCAGCCGATGGAGTCGTGGCTGCAGAGGACTGCGAGCAGAACGCTTTGGCAGCTAACGAGCAGGAAGCCTAAAACTATTTAAAAGCACGTTTAAGGAGTTGGAAAGAAGCTTCGCTGGAGGCCCAAACTGTCAGTCTGCCGTCGTCCGTCTCCACCGAGCCAGCAGACTCGAAGTCTGTTTGCAAACTCCGAGCAGCGCTCGTTTTAACCCCCTCTGCGGCCCAGGTGGGTGGAGTTCCTCCCACACAGCGGTAGGAGACAAAGAACAAATGTTACGAGCGTTTGCGGGGAACACTAAGCCGGAGCTGCATGGCAAAGACTAAAATGTTACTGCAGCTCATCAACATTTTAGTCAGACTGGAGGGAAGAAAGCCTAAAACTGCAGCCAAAATGAAGACTGATGCAAAGCCGACGTTTCTGGTAAACATAGTCTCACCTCTCCCTTTCTCCTCTGGGCGGTCAGGGAGGAAACGGACATACAGGGAATGGTCAAAACACAAGGCCATCAAAAAACACTCAGTGCTCAGCATCAAGACGGCGGGACTGCAGTGAATACAGAGCAAACCCAGCAGCTCGCGCGAAGCACAGAGAACCGTGACGGATCTGAACCCGAGAGCTGAGCTGACGAGGCCGCTCAACAAATCCGGGATTCCTTCTGCTCACCTGGCTTCGCTTATCCCAGTGGGCGAAGAGGCCACATGATGGTCAGTCAGCACAGATTTATCAGTCTAGCTACGAGCGTGGCGGGATCTGACCAATCACAAGCAAGGACGGGTAATAGTTAAGATTTCACAGCACTACAGCGCCATCATTACAGATTTATACTCCCAACAACGAGGAAACACCGACAGAGGGTCGGCCTGAAACTTTACACAAGGTCCCGTTTCGGATCGTTTTACTGTTTTAGGCGTTACGGAGCAACATCGAGATTTCTTCCAAAAACAGTGACGCCGTATCGAGCTGACCGATCAGTCTTTGATCACAGCCGGCACCGTACCCTGTGAAAATAGTAGAGGTGGGCAGATCGATCCAAATATCGATAGTATCGATACCAACACTAGTATTGGTATCGGATCGATACTAGCATGACTGGATCGATACTTTGCTTTTATCCTCCAAGTTCAGTATGCAGCCCGCTGAACTGTTATTTCTTCCTTTTGAAAAAATAAACCTCCAACATGCACTATGAAAAATGTCTGAACCTTTCTGTGTGCTTTAGAGACAGAAACATTTACATCCCAGGTTCAAAACACATGAAAAGCTGGAAGGTGTGTTTTGTTGTGTTAACTAATTATTGTGGAAAGTAACAATCACAGTGATATAGTGGTGATTAAAATGTGTTCACAATGTGCAAACTGAGAATTCATCTCATAAGTCACGGCACACTACTCTCCCCAGTTAGCTGCCTGAATAACTTAAATTTATCGGTACTGATATCAGCAGTATTGGCCCTGTATTTACTTGGTGTTGGATCGACACCAACATTTGTAGTGTGGCACAGCACTGCTGTGAATGAGGGAAAGTGTGAATGTTGAAATGTCCAGGCGAGTATATACGTGTTAAATGACAAGATTTACGTGTTCAAATAGCCTCAACTAACACACAACTTCAGGTTTTTTTATTTCTATATGATAATTCTTCATAATTGAACA
>VVHJ01056520.1:0-11869 GCA_015107715.1 Tylochromis polylepis | reverse complement strand
TGAGTCTGTGGACTCAGTGGTTTTGGTTTTGATTATTATTATCTTATGTTTCAGGTTAATTCTTAAGATTTTCTTGTTCTTAGGGTTTGGTTTCTGTTTTGTTTTTTGAGCTCCTGTTCTGTGTCTCTGTGTCTGCCCTGATCCCACATCTCTGTGTTCCCTCCCTGTTGCCATGTCTGGTGTCTTAGTGTTAAGCTCGTGTCTGTGCATGCCTGTTGTATTTCCTGTTTTACTTTGATAGTCACTGTCCTGTGTGCAGTGTGTCTGGTTTTGCTTCCCCTTGTCTCGTCAGCCCTGATTTCTCCCAGCTGTGTTTCCCTCCTGTCTCCTGCTTCCTGATTACTCCCTTGTGTATTTAAGCCCTCTGTTTTCTTCTGTCTGTTGCTGGTTTGTCTGTGTGTCATCCCGTGGTTCACCTGCTGTATTCCTGCATGTGATGGTTTCAGGTTTGTTTTGTTAGCTTTCCCAGTTCAGGTTATTTCTTAGTTTCTGTCCTTGCCATCTCCACTTCTGTTTATATTCTCATGTTTGACAATAAAGCTCACTCGCATCAAAGCCATTGCCTGCATTTGGGTCCTTCTTATAACGCCACATTTAATGAGATTTCCTATCAGAGAAATCATCAAAGCTCATAAATCTTGATTTTCATGCATTTCACTGTTCTTCAAAATTATGAAAAAGCTTATGTTCCTGCTATGTTTAATTACACAAGCACTGTGAGTGTTTTCTGCCTATATATTTCCTTGAAGCTCTGATAGAACAAATTTTATGATTGTAATGGCAGATTCTCTTTTAATTTGAACTTGCTGTAACACAATGCATTGTTTCATGTTATTTGGTTTCATTGCTGCATAATACTTTTCACAGTTTAAATATAGACATTTTCCTTTGTAATTTAATTACGGT
The DNA here is from genome assembly GCA_015107715.1 of Tylochromis polylepis. Lineage (NCBI taxonomy): Eukaryota > Metazoa > Chordata > Actinopteri > Cichliformes > Cichlidae > Tylochromis > Tylochromis polylepis. The sequence continues at coordinate 10,963 of VVHJ01056520.1, read as the reverse complement.
TCAGATAAAATTTTCTTATATAGAGCCAAATCATAGCATCTCAAAAAACATCACACAGTAAAACCTTAGAGTGTCACTGTCCTGGGTCGGTGACCCAGTGTTCTGGTTTTTTTGTATTATTATTATAATACTTATTGTTATTATTATTATTATTATTGATCTTGGATTTCATCATGGTTGTCACTGTTAGTGTTTTGGTTCTGTCCTAGTATTCCTAGCTCCCTAGCTCTGTTTTCCTGAGTTCTAGTTCTTAGATTTTGGCTTCCCTGTGTTCTGTGTTGCCACTCTGTGCCTTCCTGTCCCACATCTCAGGTCCCCATGTTCTCTGTCTCCCCGGTCTCTGTGTTAAGCTCATGTCTGTGCGTGCCTGTTGCATTTCCTATTTTATTTTGATAGGCCCTGTCCTGTGTGTAGTGTGTCTGGTTTTGCGTCCCCTTGTCTCATCAGCTCTGATTTCTCCCAGCTGTGTTTCCCTCCTGTCTCCCATTCCCTGATTGCTCCAGTATGTATTTAAGCCCTGTGTTTTCCTTGGTCTGTGTCACATTTTACCCTCTCTTTGTGCTGTGTTTCTCCTGGCATGTTTTGAGCCCGTGTTTCCTTGTGTCTAGTTTCCAGTGTAGTTTAGGTTTCACGTTTGAGGTTTTGGTTTGTTTTTGTAAGTGTTAATTTCCATGAAGAGTTTTTCCAGCAATAAAAGCTGCATTTTGAGTTCAAGTTACGTCTCTGAGAGTCCTGCATTTGGGTCCTATCCTGCCTGCCACACAGCACACCCCATGACAGAATGACGTGACCACTACATGGACCCAGCAGGCTCAGCAACCTGGCCCGCATCCAAAGCCTGGTGAGGTGAATATCCCACACCTCGGATGCCAGGGCAATGGCTGTGGGGATAAACGCTATCGAGGCGATTCTTGAGGGGAATCATCATTTTCGCCAGCTCTCGGGATTAATGGACTTTATTAATGAGCTGCATCGAGCCAGGGAGGCAATTCAAGCTCGGGAGCAAGCAGGATCCAGGGATTCCACGCCGACACAGCAACAGCGAACAGAGCTCGCCGCGAAGCAGCAGCAGCAGACGGAGCTCTCTGTGACACAGCAGCAGCAGAGCAGAGAGCTCCCCGTGAAGCAGCAGCGGCCGCCACAGTAGGAGGGCATTTCCGCGCCGCTGCCACAGAACTCCTCTTTCTCCACACGCCGGTCAGGACCGTGTTCGCCTGCCTCTTTCCTGCCTCTTTTCCACAATGTTGGAATTCCGGAATGTTGTCACTGAATGTAAAGAAGATGTCATAAACATAGATGTGAAACATTGGACGAGCTCCGGACTGTGATCCAGAATGTTGGAATTCCGGAATGTTGGAATTCTGGAATGTTGTTGCCAAATGGCTAGTCCGATGTTTCACATTCAATTCAATTCAATTCAATTTTATTTATATAGCGCCAAATCACAACAACAGTCGCCTCAAGGCGCTTTGAGGCGCACATCTGTTTGGAATTCCAACATTCTGCAATCCAAACATAGATGTGTAACATCGGACTAGCCAACCGGCGACAACATCCCAGAATTCCAACGTTCCGGAATCACAACGTTCTAGAATGTTGTTCTCGAATCACCAGTCCAATGTTTCACATCTATTTTCGGATTCCGGAATATTGGGATTCCGGAATGTTGAAATTGTGGAATGTTTTCGCCGAATGTAAAGAATCATTCTGAGATCCAAATATAGATGTGAAACATCAGACTAGTCACCAACGATGAAGATGATGATAATGTTGTCACCGACGATGATGATGACGATGATGTTACCGACATCATCGTCATCATCATGTCCTGGGTCGGTATCATCATCAGCATTGTCATCGTCGTCATCATCATCATCATCATCATCATCATCATCATCATCATCATCATCATCATCATCATCATGATGTCATCCTGGGTCGGTGACATCATCAGACCCAGGGTCTGTGTCACATTTTACCCTCTCTTTGTACTGTGTTTCTCCCAGCATGTTTTGAGCCCGTGTTTCCTTGTGTCTAGTTTCCAGTGCCAGTGTAGTTTAGGGTTCATGTTTCACGTTTGAGGTTTTGATTTGTTTTTGTAAGTGTTAATTTCCATGACGTGTTTTTCCAGCAATAAAAGCTGCGTTTTGAGTTTAAGTCACACAGCACACCCCATGAAATGGAGTATTTTAGATCTGAGCACTGTCAAACTTGTTATAGTGATAATAATAACAACAGCATTTATGATATTTTGTCATCAGTCTGGGATCTAGGGACAACAGCTTCAACATTGTCATAGCTTTTTTGTACTTACAATACCCCTGGAGCAAGTTTAACACGCATCTGGAGTTTTTAATATGTTCAGAGTTGCCAGAGTTTTTACAATCAGCCACAGTACAAATATAGAGGAAGTGTTCAAAGTCAGGACAACATTTATGCAGCTCAGCTCTGCGTCTGTAATCATGTTGCTGATTTTTTTTTTTGTTCAATTCATATGTTAGATAAACAACCAAAGACACATTTAAGGATACATGTGGAGACGGTGTCATTATTCTGGTGTTAAAAATCTCTATATGATTCTATAAATAAAGCTTCTATTAAATTACAGGTGTTGGCTAAATTTTAATTTACTATACATTAATACACTTTGCTTTTGCACAGACATATTTATGAATACTGATGACTTTGCGATGGTTGAATGATGCAATTAATTACTTTGTTTCTCATCTCTTTGGAATCTTTTTCACTTCAATATTTTATCAACATTATTGATAGAAAACGTTTTAAAATGATTAAACATTTAATGCTTCTTTCTGTGCATTTCTATTCTAGTCACATCCTGCCTGGTCTGAGTTCACACATTCTTATCTGAAGATGATCAGTAATAACAAGAAATGGCAATAATGACAACTGCTTTGAGTTAGTTCTGAAATACTGTGAAAGTTGTCACATCCTGCCAGATCTAAATTTAGATGTTTTGATCTGAAACTGGTCAAGAACAGGAAACGTGGTCAGTGTAGGGTGTGCTTGTTTGCATCTGTGTAACGGAGAGTTTGTCTGAAGTTTGCCTGCTGAGTTGACAGAGGCTGAATAGCGAAGGAACATGGAACCTGTGTTTGGACTGTAGATGATACTATTAGGACTCCCTTAATTGCACCATGTTTTTTCAGCCAGTGAGTCAATCTGACTACTTGAAAACAGCAGAGGGACCTGTTTTCTTTTATTTATTTCAATAAATTCAAAATGACAATTTGAACATTTCTTTTTAGATTTTGTTGTTTGTCTTTCTAATACCAGTAGATATCAGTAGATATTAAAACAATGACAATGCAATTAGATTTAGAATGTGAAAAGTAGAATGTGAATTTGTTTAATTAATGCAGTACTAACAAAAATGTTATGTGTAAGTACACCAGAAGAAACGATTCTGTACATAATTATCGAGTCAAAAACATTCCTTGATTTTACAACATTGTAATATTGTTATTTGTCTCATATGACACTAATTACATCTGTAGCCGTGTTGTTGCATTGATGGCATTAAAAACAGGAGCTTTAATATAACTGTTTCCTGTTGTTTTTGTATTCCGAAATCCTTGAGCAAATTTTCCTTTAATGTGTCATTAGTTCATGTTTGCCTGACATTTTAATCACAGACTGTTTGGTGTGAGGTTTCCCTCTACTGGTTTACAGATAAGTTCAGTGAAACTCTTATTGTTTTCTCTTTTCTGTCTTTCTTTCTTTCTTTTGTTAAAGCATGCAAATATTTTAATGAAAATAATGCTTGCAGGAGCAAAGCTATGCAAAACGTACATGCAAAGCATCATGTTTCTCTAAATCATATAAATAGTATTGGGTTAATTACCCGAGGAGAGCAAGTGAGAGGAGCTTCACAACAGGAACATTACAAAGAAAAAGCATGACATTTAGACAAGTGTGAAATGGCAGCACAGTGTGGCTGTATTTACTTTTATTTTGTATGTGCACTTCTGCTCATATGATCTGAATCTGTCGAGGCTATTGGGAAGGCAGACTCGGGAGATCACATTGCATTTTATTTACAGTGAAGTAATATATATTCAACAATCACAAGGTAGCATGTGGAATAGTGCTCCAGGGAGGAAGGAATCCACAAATGCAAACAAACAAAACATCTCAAAAACAATATTTAAATAAGGACATGGCTTAACACTGTGACGAGTCTGGAAGTGACAGTAATACATTTCAATCCAAAATGATAAGAAGTGAAATCCAACTTCACTGCATTTCTTAGATTGGATTGAGTGTTTTAGATAATAATACACCTTTATTACAAAAAAAAAGGGCAGAGAGAAGGAGAGAGGGTTTTTCATCAAAATCACATCATTGTATTTTGTAGACTTCCAGCTAATAATTTTTAAATACTGTTTTTAATAAATATTCTTTCTTACTGGGGAAAATACTGCTGTTGGCTGAACCCTAACTATGTTTCAGTCACAGACCTGTGTAATGATCATCTGTGTGGCAGTAAATACTTGTTTGCACAGTCTAAAATGAGACAGATGGGAGCCACAAAACCACTATTTCTGTTTTAGGTCAGCATTTGCATCTGTTACCACAGTCCTTCTGGTACGAACTGAACATTCAAAACTGTGACATTTTGTTATTCACTTTTTTGTCATCTAGCCATGTTTTACCTTAATGACAATGGAATTATTCAAAACATTCAAGGTTTAAAGCTTGAAAAGGAAAAAAAAAAGAGCTACACTACAACAGCACGATTGAGGCAGACAGTTTGGAGTCTCAGTGAGGATGGAGGTGTAGCTTTTCTTAGTTTTTTAGGTTGCTTAACCTGCTATTCAAATGCATAAGGGGCCATTTGCAACATATTTGAAGGGGATTTTCCGCCTTGAGTCTCACTGTACACTGATTTAGTGACAGAATAATAAATACAAGCAAGTTTAAGTGGTTTAAAGCATCACAGGAACCATGACAACGACAGAGGTATCTCCATGATGAGCCTGCTGAGCCTTGTGTACCTGACCCGGGATCTGATGAGCCCTAACCAGGTGGGGAAAAAATGCAAAATCCAGATCAAAAGTAGCTGATGTATGGTGGCTGTGCCGAAACACATGGCTGCTTCCAGTTTTACCTCAAACTTGGAAAGGCACTTGTATCAGAGTTAAATGAATACAACAAGCCATGATTTGTCCACAGGTTCAACTGCAGGTACTATCCCCTCACAGTAGGTTTAAACATCCCAAGGACATCACTAAGGCTGACTCTAAAGTGTTTGTATGGCACACCATAGGTGTCCTTCGAAGGGTCACTGATAAATATAAAGAGCACAATCAAATTGCTGCAGGATTCACGTCGTGGCTTCCATTCTTTGAACATGTGATAGAAACGAACAAAAACACAGGGTGGATAAATTACATTTATTATAAACAGTAAAGATTTGCTGATTTCACTAGACATGGACTTAAAGCTGTGTGAGAGCAAATGGATGTGACAGATGAAGATGAAGTGTGATGAAGTCTGATAAAGATGTCTCACACCAAACACACTGGCTTCCTTAACCTAACAACAGCCTCTCATAAATGAAGAACTTAACTTAGTTTTAACGCACTCTTTTTGCAGTTGAACCGCTAATGTTATTTCATATTTCCAGGTTATGATGTTTTACTTAAACTCCATGTGTAATCTGATATTTTTGGAAGTTTTTCATTTGTATTATTACTGCTTTGTTTTGCATGCAAATTTTATACTACAAGAATGATTAAAAATAATCAAAAGGGTGGAGACTCAGATGAAGAAGAGTGGGTAGGATCCAGAGAACAGTAGAGTCATCATTTAGGGACCAGGTGGCAGTGAGTCATTTAATCACTGAGTATGCTTAAATAACATTTTTGAACTTCTTAGGGTAACTCTCCTGTCTGAAAGGGAGACACAGTACAGGTCTAAGAGAGAAAGGCCTCAGGCTGAGCATCACACCTGCCTGGGAATCCTGGAAGGATGAGTTAAACGATAAGCATGAATGGGATTCACACCTGACCGTGTGAAAGGAGGGATTTGTTAGAAATAAGTTTTAATTAAGTTTATTTTTAACATTAATTGCAATGTATGCTCATAATAGAGTTGATACACTCCTCGTGAGAAGGATACAAGCGGTAGCCCCACGGTGTGAAGGGTTAACTGAAATACTAAATGATTAGTATTTTTTTTCAGGTTTGAGACATATTTCTCTCCATAGTTGCCAGCATAATGGGGAACATTAAGTCATTTCTGTTATCTGTTGCGTGCAAACATCTGCTTTTGGGCTAACCCAGTTTCTTCTCAGTTCTCCTAGTTACTTCCTCTGTACTTCCACAGAAACCTTTCTAATCTAGCTGCCCATAGACTACCCCAGTTGCTCCATTCACTCCTAACTCAAGTAAGACTGTTAACCACCCACTGGCTTTTTGAAATGAATTACATCTACCTTTTGGACTCTGTTTAATCTTTTCATTCCCCTCTAACAGAGCTCCTGTGTGTCAGTCTGCAGTGCTGCAGAATTCCTCCATACAATGCCTTCAATCCAAACAAATCACTCATTAACAATAAACACTTCAAACGTGCCAGCTGTTATCTCAGTCTGCGTGATGGGTCTGCTTTTTCCAAAACATGACAAAATGCACACTGGAGTCCAACACTCATTCGACTCTGTCCATCTATGATCTGACCTCACCAGCCCAACTGCCTGCCCTTTGAAAAGATCACGTTACGCTCAAAGAGGAGGGTGAGCAAGGCAGTACACATTACTGACTGGTATCCCACATTAATGGGATTAGCAGATTGTAATGAGTCCCTCACCGAGAGGCTTGATGGGCATAATGTGTAGAAAGCCATCAATGAAGGAAAAGAATCAGCCAGGCTGGAGATCTTGTACAACATCAAACCTTTGTATAACCATGCACGCACTCGATCCTTGCAGAAAGGATACAGGATTTGGAATACAGCTAGGAAACTAAACACCTGGATCATGCCCAGCATAGTTCAGAGTGTCATGTTTTGAGTTTTTGCAGGTTTATGATTTCTTGTGGTTTTGACAAGGGATTTGTTGTAACTCCGTGTTGGTTATGATCTTCTGTTCATTTATACTCACTGATACTTTCTGGGTTTCTTTGTTATTTGTGTTTTTAGTTTCGTGGTAAGTATTAGATTATTTTGAGTTTAGTAGTTCCCTTTTTTGATTCCTCTCTGTTCCTCCAGTCTTGTCTCTGTGGTTGTCCTCTCTGTACAGATTATAGGTTTTAGTCCTTGTCTCAGTACTATTGATTTCCTGTAACCGTTATCTTGTGTGTTTAGTGTTCAGTTTTACTTTATCTAGTCTTTTTACCCAGTGAGTTTAGGCTGTGTTCTTGGGTATTTCCTCTCAGCCCCAATTACCCCGCTGTGTATTTACAATTGCTATCTTCCCCTGTCTGTCTTCCTAGCCCCAGTGTCTCTTAGTATGTTTATGTTTCCCAGTTTTGATCATCTGTAAGTTTACTTATAGATGATCAAAACTGCGAAACTATAATTTTCAGTTACCCTTTTGGACGTCGTTGTTTTGCTTTTAAGATATCTGCCTCGGCCAAATAAACTGATCATTTCCGGTGGAACTCTGCCTTCCTTTGTGTCCTGCACATGGGCTCCTCACTCCACATGCACTCAACTCATAACACAGGAGAACATAAGTTGAAAGGCTCAAAAACATAAGCTGATTCCATTTTACAGGTGCAACTGTTATTTATATACAAAATGTATGTACTTGACAAGGGTGACAAGGCATTTGTAGCTTTGAATAGTGAAAATGACAACTACCTTTGTGTCAGTGTGACAACAATTGTAATGACATATACCAAACTTAATTTCCTTTATTGGGAATGTCCTCTTAACTATTCCGTTTACATTTTTTCAAACTGAAGACTATAAAAATGTATAAATGTGTAAAATTTATATCTAATTTCTATACTCAATATATTTTCAACTTCTTATTTTGTGGACGTGTGCATAAACATAGTTCTCACTTCCATTTTTAGGACAGACTAAGAGGAAGTATTTAAAACAGTAGTCCCGCCATATCATTTGGGCAGTTTTACTGCAACCCCCTCAGAGTTGAAGGTTCCAGCTCTGCTCTATAATGCAGGAAGTACCTATGCAGGGTTTGCTTTTCTCATAGATGAGTTTTTCACTTTCAGTTGAGTGCTCATATATATGTTACTTCCTTAGCCTGTGCTGTTGTGTGCATCCATTAAAATATAAGTATATCATATACATCCTATGTTTCTTGATCATGAGTCTTCTTCTATCCATGTTCACCATCACTCCTCGTGCTTACTGAGCATAATTAAAAGTAAGTGAAAAATTGCAAAGCTTGCAGTGTGCAGAGTCTTCAGTGTTAAATTTGTATACATTCATAGTAACAATCTGATATTCACTTCTGAAAACTTGTGTTATTACACACTTATTCTAAACACATTACAAGCAGTTTACAGAGAAACATTTAAATTTGCATTGTTTTAATTTGCTTTCTTTATTCCAATACTGTAGGCAAGTTATTTTGCTTCTGAGTCTGTCTGCTTTGATGGGTAAAAATATCTTTGTTTTGTTTTTGTCTAGAAGACATTGTTTCACAGTTTCATGTTGTGGCGGTGATTTGCATCCTTTTAGCAAGCTGCTTTTTGCTAGACAATTTGCATTTTATTCTTTCTTTATTGTTTATTTCCCCTCCTTTCAGAAAGCAAACTCATGCAAACCTAAAAAGACGTCTCTCCTGCACACTCTTTATAGACCATTAAAAAAATAAAACTCTCCTCATAGAAACCTCTGGACTATTTTGAACTGCTTCCTATTCGTTTTCAAAATATATATGTTAAGACCATATGTGAATGCTTTACTGACATTTAAAGGTTTTACCCGAGTAAAGAGTATTGTCTAGATTGAGTGTTATTGAGTGTAATTTCACCGGTTAGGGGAAAATGATTCATTCACATTTGAGGATATTTCTTAAGATCAGTTCATTACAGCACACGGGCAAATGCCTGCCTCACTTCTCTTTGCGTCACATCTACTTGTGGTGGCAAGTAGAAGTGAGTCACTTTATTTCCTGCTTTTGTGAAAATACCCTGTCGATGTCATCTCCGACTTACTGTTTGTTGTCAGTTTGGCTGAGGTTCACATGAGAGTCATATTAGCATTTGTTAATATTTTTCTATAATCTTTATTTTTTTAAAGCCTAAAAACCACACCGTGGATGAATGAAGAGCATGGAACAGTTTCTTATTGTTGTGTTATTAGCAGGAGGAACTCATGGTAAGATTGTCTTCATTAAAAAAGCCAAACATTCAAATTTGTAGTGTGAATAATTTCAGCTCATGTTCTTTTGAATGCATCTTTTTCAGCTTTCTTTCCAGTTGATGAGACTACTTGTGATGTCACCAAGAACTCATGCCCATGCTCTCCTCTTCTTAAAGGAACTGTGTATATCCAAGTGATGGCTGATGCCAGTGGCCGTGATGTGAAGTGTTTGAAGGTGAACATAACTGTGTTCAGTCTGAAGAAAGAAAAAATAACAACAGACAAGGAATTTACCAACAGACTACAGTTTATAATCAAGAACGGGACACTCAAGATCACAAACGTGAGGAGGAATGATTCAGGTCAATATAGCATTGAGGTCTTTAAATCTGATGGAGTCCAAGAGAGAAACATTCATTTCACCCTGGATGTTAAAGACAATGGAAATGTCAAAGGCAAGTTATGCAACTTACTCATAATTTTATATTTTGATGTTATTATAAAGACAATCAGAAATGTAAGCATCATGTGGCAGTAGAACTGTTAAACACAGTACACATCACTTGTGCAACAAATGATACAAGCTGAAATGAAAAATAAACATATGCAAAGACAGGAGCAAATGTACAGTGAACAGAACAGAACAGAATATTTCCTGATATTATATTTGTCTCTTTTGGTATTTCCAGTTATTTTTGCCGCACATGGACTGCTACTCGTATTCACAATTGAGTCATCTTTTATTTCTCAGTAACTACCATCTAAACTTTAAAGGCACACTGAAACTTTTCACTTGGTCACTGATTATCATTAGTTGCATTAAATTTGTACATTAAGGTGTGAAAAAGAAGAACTGTAGCAGATGTGGTTCTATCACAAGAAATTTGCCCTCATTTAACACAAGTTTTCAGTGTGGTTTTTCTTCCGTGTCTAACACTGTCAGCTATGATGTGGTATTATGTGGTATAAATTTATTGTAATTTAGCAAATAATTACAATAAAAACAATCTTTACTAGCATAGCACCCTTCTTAACAAGGTGCTTCACAGAAGATAAGAACAATAATAAATCAGAAACCATTAAAAAGCAAAGCTCACTGAAAAAACATACTTTGAGTGTATCAACCTGGATATCCTGACACCTGAATTGAGGTCAGTTAATAAAGTATTCAACCACAATGTCAACTGCATAATGGTAGCTCAGAAAACCACGCACACATTATGGTTGTTGTATTTTTAACCTAATTCCTCAGTCTCAAAACAAAGTGGCTCGTTTCACATTTGGATCTTCTATGTCGCAAACACATTTTTTTTCATTGTAGTTAAAATCAACTGGTAATACCTGTCAAGTTCAACCGGGCAAAAAGGATGTCCAAAGAGAAGACAAGGTCTCAATCCAATTTAACAAAAATGTTTATTATCAAGTGCCGACACAAAAATCTAATTCTCCATGGAGGGAGATGCGCTCAACAGCCACGTTGTCACGGATCTCAAAATGGTGGTCACACACAAACAGTTTTATACCTGCTATCTCATTCTTAGTCTAAATAAAGCATTGCAATAACCTTCCAAGCTAGACTCACAGTCTCTCAGAAGCTCTACCAGTTTGAGCTGGTTCCTGTTATCTCCTTTTGCACCATTCTGCAGACAGAAACTAGGTGAAA
>VVHJ01056517.1:0-13521 GCA_015107715.1 Tylochromis polylepis | reverse complement strand
GTGATGGGGGTGATGCCGTTGAATGTTTACCCAGGAAGTAATGAGCACACACACACACACACACACACACACACACACACACACACACACAGCCTTAGCTTTTTATGATGTACCAAATGGGGTTACGATGTGGGGGCTGTGTAATTGTGTGTGTAAATGTGAATAAAAGGACGGCCAGGGGAAGCGAAGTTTGAAGTCGTCTGGAGTCACAGGCAGACGGAGCTTCCCTTGTGCAAGTAAAAACGCGATCGTTTTCTGTGTCTTGCTTTCGTTCACGAGAAGAAATCTCAGCACCAGCGAGGCCTGCCAAGCGCAGACCTGACAACTCTACTCTTCACCTGGTTTAAACATACAGATTAACCAGGTAGTTGGCCACATGGCTCACTAGCAAAAGCAACATGAACACATAGCTACTTAATATACAGTTACCAAACCTACTTTGTAATTACTATTACTCATACTATACTTACACACATGCTTATTACACCAATACAAAAATGCTCTCTGAATAAAATGAAGTTTAAACAGATCTTCTGTTTAAACTTCGTATTTCACCACCTTTCACACAATCCTGCCTCTGTGTATATATCAAATTATCCTCCTGGCATGAGTTTCCATTTCTGCGCTCAGCATTTAATGCACATGATATGAACATCGAATTCAAGGTGAACAGTTTTCAGTTTTTAAACTTTACAATAACATGTTGTTAAAATGCAAAAAGCAAAAATACTAAAACATTAAAATGCAAACTGTAACCGCTGATTACCTATGCTAGCAGTGTTCCTAAAGCAGACAACGTTGGCTAAAGCTAATATTACCTTTTTAAGGCTAACAAAGCAATGAGCTTTGTCTCTTCATCATAATTCTAATTATAACAAGTGAAAATGTTAAAAGTGATATCAGTAAATTGCAAACAATTGCTGATATTGCTACCAAACACCAGATTTTGGATATTGTTACATGCATAGTCTTTTAATAATTTTATAGTTATTCTACTCTACAAGTAATACCCAACGGACAAGCAAAACATTTTATAAATAAATAAAATAATATTATATAATGGGAACTACTAGGCTATTCTTGTAAGAATATACACTGGACCTAGTTTCTTACTAAAATACTGCAAAAAAAATTCTTGAACCACCCTTCATGTCTGTATATTTTGGTAGGAAATATAGGACATAAGCACTGTAATTTACTGAAATGTGCAAGCACACATGCAACTACAACATAAAGAGCAAAAAGAGAGTTTGTGCAATTCTAACAAGTTGGAAGGTTAATATTTGGTATGACCAGCTTTATTCTTCAACACAGCCTGAACTCTCTTATGCAATTCTTCTTTACCATTTGAACAATTTAAAATTGGTTCTTTGATAACGTATAGGTTATTATGTCTGGACATAATAGGTGCCTTTTTTTATGTTTTAAGCGTGCCCAAAGAAAACCTTTAAAACACCTTCAGGCAGAACCATTACTCAACCATTTTTAAATAAAAATGCAACACAGTCTGACTCCTTGGAAGCAAAATATAAAGTAGCAAGGGGTGGCTCAAGACTTTTGCGTAGTACACCATTTCTCAGAACCGTCTTCTGATGACTGTAGTAGACTTTGGTTCAACTTGCATATATATGCTTGACTGGTAATCTACAGGAAAAATCTTGTTCACCTTTAAACCAGAGCTATCTTACAACATAGCGGTGCAGTCATAACACATTCGGTCTAAAGTAAAAGCCACAGGTTATGCAATGATTAGTGTTGCAGCAACTCTAAGTATGTTCAAGGGTAATGAGTGACCTCTGTTGAATTATTTTTTTATGATCAATCCACTCAGCATTTACTTTGGGTCATTTTATTATCAGCAACCCTGAGAGTGTAATGACATTTGAACAAGAGGATAAATCACATGCAATCTCGCCACTCCAAAAGTTAGCCTGACCCGTTTTGCACGTAAACCAGCAAATATAAAACTGCCAATCTTATTGAGTTTACTCTTAAGTTTAAGGTCAGTAGGTTGTTCAAAGGGCAGGAATGTAATCACAGACTCAGGGTTACAGAGCTAACAATTACTTCCATCAGAAATGCAATGGCAAGAAAACTGGTTGTTTTCAGAACAGTATGTGGATGAGTGGCAATATTACTCCTTTGCCAAAAAGACAGGGCCACTGATGTTCAAGGCCATTACACAGCACGGAACATGAGCTCATGCAATTGTGAGTGAGAAAACTAAACCCCTGTCCTTTATCTGTTGTCATGAGATCCTACCTAATAACTAATGCTGGACCAATACCTAGAAGTAGCCATTCACATAAGTGATGGATAAAACAGAGTTTTAATTAAATGTAAACTAATGGATGTGTTTCAAGAAATTAAAGCACAACACTAACTGTAACTTGATGCTTGTCTGAGCAAACACATGGACGCCTGCTGTGGCCCACAGGTTTAATTCAGAGGAAAAGTGACTGGAAACCCGCAAATCTTCAGGCTTTGGTGTGACAGTAAATGTTAGTGACAGAACACTCTGAATCACAGTGCTCTCTCTTCCAATCCTGTCTACCGTGTAAAATATCCATCCAAAAAGTCTATTCTTTCCCTATCTAAGGTCTGACCTCAGTTCACTCACTTTGTTACAGACAACCGGTCCAGATAACCTCTGCACTGACAGAACGGTACACTGGTGCAACATGACACCACCGGCACAGCTAACATGACTGTGACACTGTTATTCCTGGAGCACTGAGGCAGTAAGGTCTGCTGTTGTAACCGACATTGTTGCTGTCAGCAGTTCAGGGCCAAGTGAGGTTGCATTGAGGATGGGTCTCATAACTATTCAGTAACCCAGCTCCAATCAGGGGAAACGTGCCATCTGGCATCTGTCTCTTCAGGGTAATTACTGAAATGCAGTCATTTGTGTACAGCAAGCCATCACCACTGACTAGATTTAACCAACCACACAACAACACCCCCTACAACGTGGACACTGACACTGAAGATGTGCTACATTCCTACAGTAAGGATCAGTTGACTGCGTTTCTCAGGTGTAAAATAACGCCTTTGTAAAATTTTTAACATTTTGCCCCCTGACACAGATGTAAACTAAAGTAGATAAGACAGAAATATGAAGTTAAATCAGCACTACTAGTAACTATGGCTTCAAGAAATGAGTCACTCCTTTACACACACACACACACAGATTTAAAAAGGCAGGACTAATCGAGCGGATAAAGTGCTAGATTACACGTTCAGAGGGCACAAGTCCGTGGACACGTGTATGGGTTGGGATTCTAGGAAAGTGCCTGCAGAAAATATATTGAAAATAACCGGTATCTAAAGATATTATTGCTTATCTTGCGTTAAGATTTGCCAAACATTAACCCAACATGAACGTAACGTCACATTAGCACCCTGGTTTTTAGCTAACGTCCACGCGCAGCTACTGTCAATGTGTCAAGGGAGCTAATAGTAGCATATGGATGATAAAGAAAAATGCATTAGGGATTCCTTTATTTTCTGCTTATTTTTTCTTTCAAATTTCACACAGTTTGGCAGCAAACACCTTCTCTTGTGCCACAGCACTGTAGCGCTAACTTAACTCCTCGCAACGATGAGGCCATTAGTGTTTCTGCTGAGATTAAAAACCCGAATGCTTCAATATAAACAACCGCTGTTGCTAGCCAGCTAACGAGCTAGCGCGGGATAGCTGTCAGACGGCGCCGCGAGCGACATTTCTGTAAAACTCACCTCATGTTTTCAATGTCTCTGCCTCCGCTCTTTAGTATGCACAGAGGTATACCGATGAGGGCCAAGACCATCATCCAGGCCACGTAAAAGAACTTTTTGAAATAAAAAACAAACGTGCTGCTGGTGCACATCAGGAGCGGAATCATCATCATCAGCAGCGGTATGATCCACAGCACATCCATAGCGAAGCCGCCGCAGAAACTAGCAGCAACAGCACTGACTCACGCGGGGTGTTTCTGGATGAGGAAGCCGCTAACGGTTTCAGCCAGCTACGTTGCAAAGGACTGGGGGATGGACCGCGACCGCGACCCCGACAAACATTTACACAGTGAAGTATTCCTCTAGGAAACCACGGCAGCGGCTGTGCTTCCCTCTGGCCCGACAAAATGAACATGAAGCTGTGGTCATCTGTTGCTAAATGGTATCGTGAGGTGGAGTCAAATCGTCATCGGTTGTGAGTTTTTTCTGTTTCCGGTTGCTTGGCCACTATGTGGTCCGATGTCACCAGAGATAGCTAGGTACCGACAGAGACTTTGGTGTTGCAAACCACACATCAGTAATTATGCCAGTAGGTGTTTAAACCTGTAAGTAATTTCTAGTTACAACCACGGCTCTCCTATTTATTTATTTGGTACGAGTGCATATTCAAAATTTGTAATTCAGTCTCTACATGGTCATCCTTACTTACGGCAGTTTGACAGCCGATTACAGCACAACATGTGTAATTGGATTTAACAGTGATAATCCAGTCCTCGGCTATAATCTGACACTGTCCGTAGCCCTAATCGTGAAGTTTCAGCCACGTCCAAGAGCTCTGCTTGACATGATTTGGAAGATTAGGATCAATCAGTCATTAATCCTAATTTAATATCCTAATCACAGGCTGACTTTAAACTTGGCATCAGAGGCAGTAGCAAGGCTGTCTAATTTGCACTTTGTGTAAGCAGTGAATAAAAATGTAATGTGTAGGCTTATGAAAACAAAACTGTAATAAAGACATTAAAGGAATATTTTGATCAGCATGTTCTTTTTTTTAATGAACTGGGTTTCTTTTTTTATGTCGACTTTATGTTACCCACAAGTTAAATGACTTAACTGTATCTACAAGTTGGTAATGTTTGCTTTTTCACTGGTAGGGTGTGATGGTGTTTAAACTGGAGTTTAAGTCAACACACTGGTCATGGGTGAAATATTCAAACAGAAACCACAGGCTCAGTCTTTCACTGTAAAAGATGCATCTAAATAGATCTGCACACTTATATGCAACTCTCTATATAATGGCTCACAAGTTCACAGTTGCATTTTTTTTTACACTGCAATTTATTGTCATAAATACAAGATATGATTTTCCAAGTTAGAGAGAAATGTTGAAGGGTAAAGAGTGAACAGGGACAAAACAATTGAGCACAGTTGTGTTTGTTTAAGAAACATCTCCTACCAGCTTCAACAAACACAAGCCATTAATCAGGAGATACATGGGAATCTCCAAGACACTGAGAAAAAGAATTGGGAGATGCAAGTAAAACTTGACAAAGCCCTGGAAAAAAAAAAAAGGAGTTTTTTCAACAGAAGAAACAACAGGACATAAAGGAGAAAGAAATGGAATGCAAACTTCAGAACATCAAAAAAAAAAAGAAGGCTCGCGAGTAAAGCTTAATGAAGCACTGCACAAAAATGCAGAAATGCTTCATGAGAAGAAACAACTGGACACTAAATACAAAGAACTGGAGGCCCAGAATAAACACTTGGAAGAAAGGCACAATGAATTTCTCATGAGCCAACAAGAGCAAGAAAATAATAATACGTAAAACCAGCCCAACGTGGATATTATAAATGAGGGCTGGGAAATAATGTTTAATCAAGCACGGCAGCAGATTGTAAGCCTGATGACAACAAACAAGAACAACTGCTCTCAATTAAGAAACATGTCCTACCAGCTTCAAGAAGCACAAGCTATTAATCAGCAGCTACATGGGAATCTCCAAGAGACTGAGCAAAAGAATCAGAAGCTGCAAGTAAAACTTGATGAAGCCCTGGAAAAAAAGAGTTTCTTCAAGAAAAAGAGCAGCAGGAAGAAATAGAGAAACAAACACAACTTGTTCTCCAAGACTTAGAGAGGAAAAATCTACAACTGCACACATGTTATAATGAAATGAAGGAGAAAACCATTGAACTAGAAGGAGAAAAGGAAAAAAGGAAAAGCAATGCTCAGACATGCAGTATAGGTTCAATGAAATGCTGAGAAAAAACACAGAGCTCGAGGAACTTAATAACAATTTGAAGAGCAAAAACAATGAAATGCAGGTGCAAGAACATGAACTGGAGAAAACACATAATGACCTACCAGTGTACGCTTCAAGAAATGCAGAGCAGAAATCAGGAGTTAGAAGACATGTACAACAAAGTACAACAGATTAGCTTTGATTCACATGTACGACTCAAAGCTAATTCAGGAGGCAGAATCTAAAGATCTGAAAGAAAAGCTTAAAGAAAAACAAGCAAAATTAGATGAACTGGAGAAAAAATGCAAGAAACTTGAGGAGGAAAATGCAGTAACAATAGAAGGACTGAAAACCCTCATCCTACATTAAAAAGAGCTCCAGGAACAGTGGCTGAAAAAGAAGAAAAAACACTTCCTCTTTTTCTGGAGGAGGGACACTGCTGCTCCCTCACTTGATCATGAGAAGGCGTAGCGTCATCTTCCTCCACCTCTTTTCTATCTCCTCACCCCTCTCCCTCCTCTCGCTCCCTTTGTCTCCAACCACCTCTCCATCTCTCTCCATTTTTTCTTTCTCCCCTCCCTTCTTCATCGTTTTTCTTTTTTCACCCTGACTTAACTTATTCTTAACTAACAATAAACACAATCAACCATCTTTTTACATGTGTCAAATCAATGTCTTCATTCAAGAAGTAGCACTGTAGACATTTACATGTATAGGACCAGAGTCTAGGTTTGCAAGAGCAGTTTATACTGGAAACCTGAAGTAACAGACCACAGACCATTGTGAATTTGGAATACACAGAAATGTACGCATGTACAGTTTCAGCACTTAAGTTGTTGGATCTAAATCCCAGAAGGCATTAAATAAAACAAGAAGACAACAAACAAACAAAAGAAACCCAAACAAAAATAAATCTCTCTCTTCCCACTTCAGGTTTGGTTTTAAATCCTGACTTGTGTCAAATACCAGTTAACCCTCATGAGTTCCTTTCAGGTTAATCTAAGTTTCTTTTATTGTTGTTCTAACTCTCTGATCAATATGAGTCGACTCAGTTCTAATTCAATTTAATTCAACCTTATTTAGTTCACCCAACCCTTTCACTCACTGTATGTACAAAGTGGCTGGTTATGAACACTTCAATGACTTACCAATACAACTCCAACAGAATGAATGGAATTAGAATGCTGAACATGAAATCAAATGTCCACAGATTTACAAGAAAACCATTTGAAATCACAATCCAGAGTGTAATCAGTTCTTGGCTTAAGTTATCTGATCGCTGCAGTAACAGAGATTATTGCCAAGGGGTGCTGTGTGGTAGGTGGAGACCCAGTATGCAGGACTCCTCAGACAAATGTAAACTCAAAATGAGCTTTATTAGCTAGCACCGGCAAACTTAACAGAAACATAAGATGGAGTTAACTGGAGCAGACTGACTGGAAGAACTAACACTGACTGACAGACTGGAGCGCACACAACATAAAGGAATACGACGATGACATGATGACGAACAGAGGGAAACCAAGGACTTAAATACATACATGAGGTGATTAGGGAGATGGAACACAACTGGGGAAAACAAAGCACAGATAAACTAAGTCAGACTAACAACAGGGGACACAATACTGAACATAAGACAAGCGGGATAAGAGACTATCAATATAAAACAGGAAACTAACAGTGAGACTCAGACATACAGACTTGACAAAGACAAAGGGAGAATAAACAGAGATATGACTAGGGAAAGAGACAAGGACGACAGAAAACAAAGATCAAAACCACTATCAGAAAACTATAAGACTTCAAACATAATAAATAAACAAAAACAAGAACATAAAACTAAGAATATTCTTAACTAAAAATAAGAGATCGCAAGTCAAAACAGTGAGTCGAAGACCCAGGACCATGACAATGATGGTTTAGTCCTACCACAGTTCAGAGGTGTGAGTCAGTGTCCTTATCTCTGGAATGTGAATTAATCCAATTCTGACTGCAAAACCTGCCACACAGCACAGGAAATAAAAAAAATAAAAAAATCCCCATTCAAAAATCTCTCCTCTATATAATGGCTCACAAGTTCAGAATTGCATTTTTTTAACACTGCAATTTATTGTCAGAAATACAAGATATGATTTTCCAAGTTAGAGAGAGATGTCGAAGGGTAAACAGTGAATAGATTATAGGTCTTTAAGTGATATCTGGTGTACTGTACTAAATGTGCTAAATCTCAGAATAACTTCACTTGATAATGTAGCAGTGGTTATGAGTCCGTCCATTTGGACGGGTGAAGCAAGGTGAACACGATGGAAGCTGGCAGTCTGAATGTGCAGTGGAACCACTGCTTAGGAAAGGTGGCGTGATTTTGCAATTTGTAATAGAGCTGGAGGTTATCCAAGCTCTCTGTTGCACTAAATACACACTGAGGTTCAAAGCACAGGGGAGATTTGGTGATTCTAAACTGGTATAGATGTGAGGTAGATAAAATGCCCCAGATAGTAAGATGACATTGAATTGATGCTGATTTTTCATTCAAATTATCATTATAGTCAAGATTGAAATCTCAGTGCTAAATAAATGTTGGATCAATGTTAAAAAACGGATGAAATCTGACAGTGTACGTGTATGACAGTGTGATTTATAATTGAAAAGTTGTGGCTTTCTAGTTAACCGGGAAATAAAAGTTATTATCAGTTAGACCG
This sequence comes from Tylochromis polylepis, assembly GCA_015107715.1. Classification (NCBI taxonomy): domain Eukaryota; kingdom Metazoa; phylum Chordata; class Actinopteri; order Cichliformes; family Cichlidae; genus Tylochromis; species Tylochromis polylepis. The sequence goes on along the minus strand of VVHJ01056517.1, from coordinate 4,862 downwards.
TTCCATCGCACCCCTCTCACAGTGGTACACCCCATCTGTTCAGTAGTTACTGATTTATAGTTGACCAGGAGATGATATTTAAAAATCATGGATTTATTCCTGACCGGGAGACAATCCTGTATTAGTTGACACTGATGCACCTCAGAGATCTCCTCTATAAATACATCAGGTAAGAATCCACTTGTTTTCTAATATCTGAATTGTGCTAAATGTATTTTAAACCAGTTACATTTCATGTATATTGCTGAACACACAATACATTGATATATATCGTAGATGTGTGACTGTCACCATGGTCATTATTAGACACTTCAAAAATGTCATTAACTGAAGTTAGATTGCTAACGTAACTGATACTTCAAGTGGATTATGTTAGCTAGGATCAGTTAGTGAAAGAGAGCGAGATGTCTGAGGTAGAAAATCTCAAATCTGACCAAAGTATGCTCTTTCCTTAATTTTTTCATGTGCTTTATTCGCTTTTTGGTTTTCTTTTGTAGTTGAGGCGACTCGGCAAATTGAAGCAATGACCGTCTGTGAGTTCTCCTTTAACTACAGGCAGCTCACAGTTAGGATCCAGACCAGAGAAGAAGTGAATTCACCAAAAGCTATTATTGTAAACTAATCTTGATTTAATGAATTATATAGACAATGTTTAACTGATGTGAAGTTGTCTGTTGCTGTTTATATGTTAGAGCCTAGTGGTTAATAGAACAGTTAAAATATTTTAATCAACATCATTACATCACTTATCATAACATTAGATAAGTAAAGTACATTAATCTGAAGTATTCAAAGTAATTTGTTTTGTTTAACATCAGTTGAATTTCCACTTGTATCCTCTTGTTTTTTAGCTGTTACTTCCACATTGTTTCAATATTAAGTGAGGGTGCAAAAATGATCAAGAATCAATGTCAGAATTCAACCTTACTGAGTTCACTCGACCCTTTCACTCGCTGTATGGTCTGCTGATAAAATTGAGGAGCTGAACGGGTACTTCCTGTGTACTAATTGGGACATCTTCTTTCAGGATGCAGATATTAACATTGCTGCAGAATCAATTACATCTTATATTTCTTTTTTCATTGATTCAATTGTTCCTAAAAAGAACATTAAGATCCAAACAACAAGCCTTACATTACATGGGAAATACAGGAATGCATTTACAGTAAGAGATGGGCCTTCAAGTCAGGGGACACTGGAGGAGTCAAGGCAGCACAAAAGAATCTTAAATAGCTGATGAGAACAGCTCCGCTGAGGCACAGGGAACGGGATCTTTCCACATCTAGCACCAAGAGGCTCTGGGATTCTCTTAGAAGCATGACCAACACAATATCACCAGAACTAATGAGCTAAATCATTTTCATCTTCGTTTTGAAAAGGATAATCAAGGAGAATGCAGTCAAATTTTGGAGGGGGTTAGTTGTAATCTGCACAAAGACAGAATTTTAATTGATCCAGACTCTGGTAACAGGGTTTTTAAACCACTGCACACAAAGAAAGCCACGTGACCAGATGGTATGTCATCTTTCATTTTAAAGACTTTCTCTGAGGGGCTCACGGCAGTCTGGCATCAGCTTTTCCAGCTCTCTGTTGAAACTCATTCTGTTCCCAAGTTTTAGAAAAAGTCTGTTGTTATTCCAGTTCCTAATAAAGCCTGCCCCCAGGTAAACAATGATTTTAGACCAGTGAGTCTCATGTCTAAAATGATGAAATCACTGGAGAAACTGCTGATTAATGTGCTACAGAAGGAAGTGGAGCCCCTGATGCCATCTTAACTGCACCTGGTTTTATAACACCTGGAGAGTCCCTCTGCATATGCAAGACTGGGTTTTATTGATTTCAGCTCTGCTTTTAATTCTAGTCAGCCTTCTGAAAAAACTGGTCCAGCTGAATGTGAATCCATTTCAAATTAAATGGTATCACTCTTTCTTGTCTGGTAGGCCACAGACGGTGAAGCTGAACTCTGTCTAGTCTGATACAGTGTGCACAGAAGCCCCGCAGGGCTATGTCAGTTCACCTTTTTTATTCACACTTTACACTAGTGACTGTACTAGCTCCCAAGCCAAATCAGTATGTTGTGAAATTTTCTGATGAAACTGTGATACTTAAGTCTTTTAACTGCAAATTCCAACTTAAAAACCCACAGCTGTGCAATGGAGAAGTGTGTGAGTTAGATTGATGGTGACCAACTACATATTAATACAAATAAGATAGTGGAGATGCTGGTGGATCCAAGGTCAGTTGGAGATCACCTTTCAGTGGGCGTACACGGCGAAGACATCCAGCAAGTTACCTCCTTCAAATAACTGGGAGTTCATATTTATAGCAATCTCAGCTGGAGAACACAAGCGAACAGTGTTTGTGCTCGGATCCATCAGCGTCTACACTTCCACAGACTCCAGCTGTTTGGTGTTTGTAGTGATATCATGATGATTTTTTACAGAGCAACAATTGAGTCAATCTTAAGGTATGGTATTGCATGTTGGTTTGGTAATTTAACTCTAAAAACAAAGCTCAAATTTTAACTTTGATTAAGACAGCAGGGAGGATTATGGGCACAACAGCTCCTCTAAATCATCAAGAATTACTTGAACAGACCATCCTCAGACAGGCAGAAGATGGCATTTTAACAGATCCCTCTTATGTTCTGAGTATGTTTTACTAAACTCGGGGCAAAGATCCAGAGTCTTTTTATGTAAGCATAACTGGTACAAGCATTCATTTCTTCCCTTATCAATTAAGATTATCAATGAACACAGAGCACAAGATGAACAGGTCCAGAAAAATTGTAAAAACTACCTAGATAACCAGTTTGGCCGTTTAGTTCCTTAATAATTTTATCTTGTGGTTACAGATGTATATGTTGGATTCCATTGCGTTTTTTAGGGAGTAAGTGTTTTTTTGTTTGTTTGTCTGTTTTTTACTCATTTTAAACAATCGTTTAATGTTTTTATTAATCCATCCATTCTCAACCGCTTATCCTTTTCAGGGTCACGGGGGGGCTGGAGCCTATCCCAGCTGTCTTAGGGCGAGAGGCAGGGTACACCCTGGACAGGTCGCCAGTCTGTCGCAGGGCTAACACATACGGACAAACAACCATTCGCACTCACATTCACACCTATGGGCAATTTAGAGTTTCCAATTAACCTATCCCCACTAACTGCATGTCTTTGGATGCACTACTAAAACTACTAAACAACTATTAGTAGTAGTAGTTTTTATTAATCTAAGTATTTATTTATTATTTTTGGGATGGTATTGAAGAGTGCAACAAGAGAGCTTGTGCAGTGTAACCCCTCTGTCCATAGCAAATTTCTCCCAAGGGAGCTTTAAATTTAGAGTTTATCAAATACAACTGAACAGTTGTTACCTTTAAATGTAAACTCACTTCTTCAGGGCCGGATCAAGAGAAATGTTCTTAGGGTGAGTGTAGCAAATGGGGTGGCAAAAAAAAGCTATTTCTTTACACATATGCAAGTTTTATTTCTGTAATATGAAATATATACATATATGCTAAAATGAAGTATACACATTTCATGTAAACATAGTCTATAACTTTTAAAATTTTCCTTAGCCCACATTATCAAACATGCAAATTTTGATTTTATGTACTGTATAACCTATATAATAAATATGTAGCCCAATAAGTATGAAATCCAATAAGCTATCTAACATGAGGTGGTTCAATTAGAAATACAAATCTTAAAACTTAAGTTTCACTCTTTTTTATTAGAAATAATCAAATTGTTACATGTTACAAATTTACACAAAATCACAGAGATCTGCACTGTTATGAACAAATTTTTCACGAAAAATTTAAACCTAATTTTTCATGCTTTATTGGGTCCAGGGCACAATTCGCTATTTTTGACTATTTTTGATTTTACCTTTATAGTTACCTTTTAACTTTTTGCCTTGCCTTGTTTGGTATCATTCTTTTCAGCACAATCTCACATGTCTAATTTTACAATTATTTTTTCATTAGCATACTGTATTAATACAACTAAACTAAAGTCACACGAAATCCGAGTAGCAAAAAGTTATATTTGTTACTTTGAAAAGCACAGACATGTTTAGCGAATTATTTTCATAACTTGAAATGAAACTTATGCACAAAATATGCGAACAATAAAGTTATATACAATTATTTACCTAACAATGCTGTGGGATTCCCAGATACTTGTAGCTGTCCTCAATGTCTGCAATGTTGCCTTTTGGTAGTTCGATCCCCTCAGTTCTGACTACGTTCCCTCTCTTCTTTTTTTTTTTTGTGCCTATCCCGTTCAGTACTTTAGCAATCAGAATTGTTGTCTGAAGGCTAAGAAAGATGCCCAACGGATTTATTTTTTCAGGTGGATCATTATGGCTATGCCATATTGTTCTACCTGTTTAATCTTTTTTTATTATTATTTATTTATTATTTTATTTTAAGTTATTGTAAACTGGACAGACATAACTGGGGGATAGGAAAGGGAGAAAAAAAGGAGAGGGGGGAAAGAGGAGAAGAGGGATAGTGAGAGAAGACAAAAAATTTAAAAAAAATTTAAAAAATCCACTGGATCACCTGTTGAAAGAAAAAAAGAGAAAACAAGCAAAAAGAGAACAACACAATAGCGAGACACAGCAACAACCTAGATAAGTATAAGTAACAGTAAATACTAAATATTCAATGTTATTGAGCAGCACGCAAGACTGACAGCTTACGATATGCTTTGAGGTAGCAGCCAAGGAAGATATAGTTTATGTCTGTGAGCACCCGTGTGTACACCTGTGTGCACACCTGTGTGCGTGAGCGCGCTTGTATTCGGAAGGTTTCTCCATGTAATTATCTGCTAGAGGATGTGGGAAGCCATAGCCATGCC